>PVKV010005789.1:23616-111560 GCA_004027835.1 Alouatta palliata | reverse complement strand
TCTCTTTGTAGCAATTGTGAATGGCAGTTGGTTCTTGATTTGGCTCTCTTTAAGTCTGTTATTGGTGTATAGGAATGCTTGTGATTTTTGCACATTGATTTTGTATCCTGAGACTTTGCTGAAGTTGCTTATCAGTTTCAGGAGATTTTGGGCTGAGACGATGGGGTCTTCTAGATATACAATCATGTCGTCTGCAAACAGAGACAATTTGACTTCCTCCTTTCCTATTTGAATACCCTTTTAGTGGGAGACTTTAACACTCCACTGTCAATATTAGATCAATGAGATGGAAAATCAGCAAGGATATCCAGGACTTGAACGCAGATGTGGACCAAGCGGACCTAATAGACATCTACAGAACTCTCCACCCCAAATCCACAGAATAAACATTCATGTCAGCACAACATTGCATTTACTCTAAAACTAAAAAATTATGACCACATAATTGGGAGTAAATCACTCCTCAACAAATGCAAAAGAACAGAAATCATAACAACCAGTCTCCCAGACAACAGTGCAATCAAATTAGAACTCGGGATTAAGAAACTCACCCAAAACCACACAAATACATGGAAACTGAACAACCTGCTCCTGAATGATGACTTGATAATGAAATGAAGACAGAAATAAAAATGTTCTTTGAAACCAATGAGAATGAAGACACTATGTATCAGATTGTCTGAGACACATATAAAGCAGTGTCTAGAGGGAAATTTATAGCACTAAATAACCACATGAGAAGCAAGGGCAGATCTAAAATTGATACCCTATCATCAAAATTAAAAGAGCTAAAGGAGCAAGATCAAACAAATTCAAAAGCTAGCAGAAAACAAGAAATAAGTAGGATCAGAGCAGAACTGAAGGTGATAGAGATACAAAAACCCTTAAAAAAATCAATAAAGCCAGGAGCTAGTTTTTTGAAAAGATCAACACAATAGACAGATTGCTAGAAAGGCTAATAAAAAAGAAAAGAGAGAAGAATTAAATGGATGCAATAAAAAATGATAAAGGGGATATCACCACCAATTCCACAGAAATACAAACTACCATCAGAGATTACTACAAACAATTCTATGCACATAAACCAGTAAACCTGGAGAAATGGATAAATTCCTGGACACTTGCACCCTCCCAAGACTAAACCAGGAAGAAGTTGAATCCATGAATAGGTCAATAACAAGGTCTGAAGTTGAGGCAGCAATTAATAGCCTACCAAACAAAAAAAGTCCAGGTCCAGATGGGATTACAGCCAAAATCTACCAGATACACAAAGAGGAGCTGGTATTATTCCTTCTGAAAGTATTCCAAACAATACAAAAAGAGGGAATATTCCCTAACTCATTTTATGAGACTAAAATCATCCTGATACCAAAATCCGGCAGAGAGACAACTAAAGAAGAAAATTTCAGGCCAATAATCCATGATAAACATTGATGTAAAAATCTTCAATAAAATACTGGCAAACGGAATGCAACAGCACATCAAAAAGCTTATCCATCAAGATCAAGCAGGCTTCATCCTGGGGATGCAAGGCTGGTTCAACATATGCAAACCTAGAAATGTAATCCACCTCATAAACAAAACCAAAGACAAAAACCACAGGATTATCTCAATAGATGCAGAGAAGGCCTTCAACAAAATTCAGCAGCCCTTTATGCTGAAAACTCTTAATAAACTAGGTATAGATGGAATATATCTCAAAATATAAAAGCTATTTATGACAAACACACAGCCAATATCATACTGAATGGGCAAAACTGGGAAGCATTCACTTTGAAAATTGGCACTAGACAAGAATGCCCTCACTCACCATTCCTATTCAATAGAGTATTAGAAGTTCTAGCCAGAGCAATAAGGCAAGAAAAAGAAAGAAATGGTATTCAATTAGGAATGGAGGAAGTCAAGTTGTCTCTATTTGTAGACGACATGATTGTATATTTAGAAGACCCCATCGTCTTGCCCCAAAATCTCCTTAAGCTGATAAACAACTTTAGCAAAGTCTCAAGATACAAAATCAGTGTGCAGAAATCACAAGCATTCCTATACACCAATAACAGACAGAGAGCCAAATCATGAGAGAACTCCCATTCACAAATGTTACAAAGAGAATAAAATACCTAGGAATACAACTAACAAAGGATGTGAAAGACCTCTTCAATGAGAACTACAAAGCACTGCTCAAGGAAATAAATGAGGACACAAAGAGATGGAAAAACATTCCATGCTCTTGGTTAGGAATAATCAATATTATGAAAATGGCCATATTGCCCAAAATAATTTATAGATTTAATGCTATCCCCATCAAGCTACTATTGACCTTCTTCACAGAACTGGAAAAAAAAGCATTTTAAACTTCATATGGAACCAAAAGAGAGCCTGCATAGCCAAGACAATCATAAGCAGAAAGAACAAATCTGGAGGCATCATGCTACCTAACTTCAAACTATGCTACAAGGCTATAGTAATCCAAACAGCATGGTACTGGTACCAAAACAGAGATATAGACCAATGGAACAGAATAGAGGCCTCGGAAGTAATGCCACACATCTACAACCACCTGATCTTTGACAAAGCTGGCCAAAACAAGCAATGAGGAAAGGATTTCCTGTTTAATAAATGATGTTGGGAAGATTGGCTAGCCATGTGCAGAAAGCTGAAACTGGACCACTTCCTTACACCTTACACTACAATTAACTGCAGATGAATTAAAGATTTAAACGTAAGACCTAACTCCATAAAAACCCTAGAAGAAAACCTAGGCAAAACCATTCATGACATGGGCATATGCAAGGATTTCATGACTAAAACACCAAAAGCAATGGCAACAAAAGCCAAAATAGACAAATGGGATCTAATTAACCTTAAGAGTTTCTGCATAGCAAAAGAAGAAATCATCAGATTGAACTGGCAACCAACAGAATGGGAAAAAATTTTTGCAATCTACCCATCTGACAGAGGGCTAATATCCAGAATCTACAAAGAACTAAAGCAGAGTTGCAAGATAACAAACAAACCCATTCAAAAGTGGACAAAAGATATTGACGAGACATTTTTCAAAAGAAGACATTCATGAGGCCAATAAACATATGAAAAAATGCTCATCACTGGTCATTAGAGAAATGTAAATCAAAACCACATTAAGATACCATCTGATGCCAGTTAGTATGGCAATCATTAAAAAATCTGGAGACAACAGATGCTGGAGAGGATGTGGAGAAATAGGAACAGTTTTACACTGTTGGTGGGAGTGTAAATTAGTTCAACCATTGTGGAAGACAGTGTGGTGATTCCTCAAGGATCTAGAACTAGAAATGTCATTTGACCTAGCAATGTCATTACTGAGTATATACCCAAAGGATTATAAATTCTTCTATTATAAGGAAACATGCACACGTATGTTCATTGTGGCTCTGTTTACAATAGCAAAGACCTGGAACCAACCCAAATGCCCACACAAAGAAAATATGGCACATATACACCATGGAATACTATGCAGGCATTAAAAGGATGAGTTCATGTTCTTTGCAAGGACGTGGATGAATCTGGAAACCATCATTCTCAGCAAACTGATGGAAGAACAGAAAACCAAACACCACATGTTCTCATTCATAGGTGGGTGTCGAACAATGAGAACACATGGACACAGGGAAGGGAGCATCACATGCTGGAGTCTGTTGGGAGGTGTGGGCCTAGGAGAGGGACAGCAGTTGGTGGGGAGGTTGGGGAAGAATAACATTGGCAGAAATGCCTGATGCAGGTGACAGGGGGATGGAGACAGCAAATCACCATGGCATGTGTGTACCTATGCAACAATACTGCAAGGTCTGCACATGTACCCCAGAACTTAAAGTACAGAAATCAGCAACAACAACCAAAAAACACAAAAAATTAGGACATTCACTTAGCAAGAGTTTATTGAACACTTACTAGGTTCCAGGCACATGTGAGTAAAGAGCCATATCATATCAAAAACATATGTAATACATTATTAACTATAGTCACTTTGCAGTGTGATACAATACTAAAACTTCTTTGTCCTATCTTGCTGTAAATTTGTATTTATTAACCAACATCTCTATCCTTCCTTCTCCCCTTGCCTTCTTCGTCTCTAATAACTACAATTCTACTTTAACATTCTAAGATCATCTTTTTTTTTTCTTTAACCTTTCACATATGAGTCAAAACATACAGTATTTACCTCTCTGTGCCTAGCTTACTTCACTTAACATAACGTCTTCTTGGCTCATCCATGTTGTCACAGATGACAGGATTTCATAGTTTTTATGGCTGAATAGTATTCCATTGTGTCTGTATACCTCATTTTTTAAATTCATGCATATGTTGGTGAACATTTAGGTTGGTCCTATATCTTGGCTATTGTGAAAAGTGCTCTAATAAACATGAAGGTGGCCAGGCTCAGTGGCTTGCACTTATAATCCCAGCACTTTGGGAGGCTGTGGTGGGTGGATAACCTGATGTCAGGAGTTCAAGACCAGCCTGGCCAACATGGTGCCACCCCATCTCTACTAAAAATACAAATAATTAGCTGGGTTTGGTGATGTGTGCCTGCAATCCCAGCTACTCAGGAGGCTGAGGCAGGAGAATTGCTTGAACCTGGAAGGTGGAGGTTGCAGTGAGCTGAGATTGCATGACTGCACTCCAGTCTGGTGACAGAGTGAGACTCCATCTCAAAAATCATTTAAAAATTTTTGTGGTCTGATATTCTAAATATTGCATCATTTCACTTCAGCCTGGGTGACAAGAGTGAGACTCTATCTCAAAATAATAATAATAAATAAACATGAAGGTGTAGCTATTTGATTGATATAGTACTTAGTTTCCTCTGGATAAATACCTCGCAGTGGGATTGCTACTTGCTGGGATCATATTTCTATTTTTAGATTTTTTGAGAAATGTTCATACTGTTTGTCATAATGCCTTTAATAATTTCCATTTCCAACAACAGTGTATAAGAGTTCTTTTTCTCTGCATCCTCACTTAATTTTGTTATTTCTTGTCTTTTTGATAACAGTCATTTGAACTGGAGAAAATATCTCGTAGTTCTGATTGCATTTCCTTGATGATTAGCAGTGTTTAGCATTTTTAAAATATACTTATTGACGATTTGTATGTTTTCAGTAGAGAAATGTTTATATTTTTGCCTATTTTTAAATGGATTCTTCTTCTTTTTACTGTTTAGTTGTTTGAGTTCCTTGTAAATACTGGGTACTAGTTCCTGTTAGATGAATAGATTTTATTTGCTTTTATTCTTCAAGGTAATCTGTTTACTCTGTGGATTGTTTCCTTTGTTTTACAGAAGCTTTTAGTTTCATATAGTTTGCTTTTCTGGTTTTGCTTTTGTTGCCTGAGCTTTTGAAGTCATACCCCTAAAATCTTTTCCTAGACAACTATCCTGATGCATTTTACCTATGTTTTTTTCCAAAGCGTTTTACCTGTTTTCTTCTGAAGCATTTTACCTATGTTTTCTTCTAATATTTTTATAGTTTTGGGTCTTACATCTAAGTCTTTAATCAATTTTAAGTTTATTTCTGTGTATGGTGAGAGCTTGGGATCTGTTTTTTTTTCTTCTGTATATGAGTATCCAGTTTTTCTGTCTTCATTTATTGAAGGAGGGTATCTTTCCCAGATATTTTTGGTGCCCTTGTCAGAAATCAGTTGGCTGTAAATATGTAGATTTATTTCTTTTCTTTTATGTTCCATTGATGTATCTGTCTGTTTTTATACCAAAACCATTTGGGTTATATAACTGAGCTCTATATTTTGAAGCCAGGTAGTGTGATGCCTCCAACTTTGTTCTTTTTTGCTCATTCAATGTGTTTTGTGCTTTCACATGAAATATAGGATTGGCTGTTTAAAAAATATTTTCTGTGAAGAATGTCATTGGTATTTTGGTAGGGATTGTGTTAAGTCTAGATTTCTCTAGATATTTTGGTCATTTTAACAATATTCTTGCAATGCATGAGCATAAAATATCTTTCCATTTTTTTCTCTTCTATTTATTTCATCAATATTTAATAGTTTGCATTGGTAACCGTAAAACATATTTTTCACCTTTTCAGTTAAATTTGTTCCTAGACATTTAAATTTTTTGTAGCTATTGAAAATAGTATGGCTTTCTTAATTTATTTTCCATTAGTTTTTTATTAGTGTACAGAAATGCTACCTAGTTGTGCATATTCATTTTGTATTCTATAACTTTACTGATATGTTTTTTGAACAGATATAAGAATGTTTTGGAGGTATCTTTATGCTTTCCTATATAAAGATTATGTCACCTGTAGCAAAGTACAGTTAAATTTCCTCTTTTTCAGTTTTGATGCCCTTTATTTCTTTCTCTTGCTAAATTGTTCTAGCTATATTTACAATACTATGTTGAATTAAAGTGGTGAAAGTTGGAATCTTTTCTGTGTTCAATATAATGTTAGCTGTAGGTTTGTGTTACTGCCTTTATTTTGTTGAGGTATGTTTCTTCCACATAAATTTGTTAAGATTTTTCATCCTGAATGGATGTTCAGTTTTATCAAGTGACTTTTCTATGTCAATACAATGATTACGTTTTTGTGTTCTTCAATCTGTCAACATGATTCATTACATTTATTAATTTGTGTATGTCAAACCATTCTTACATCCCTGGGATAAATCTCATTTGATCAGAGTATGATTGTTTTTGATACGCAGTTTGATTTGGTTTGGTACTATTTACTTAACAATGTATATATCTATCAGGTATATTTACCTATAGTTTCTCTTTTTATTCTCATGTTCTTGATTGGTTTTCATATTAGAGTTATAGTAGATTTGTAGAATGAGTTAGAAAAAAATTCTTCCTCTCTGAATTTTTTAAATCATTTGGGAAAATGATATGAATTCTAAAATGCTTGGTAGAATTTAGCAGTGAAGACGTTGATGCTGGAATTTATTTTGTTGGAAGACTTTTTATTACTAATTTAATTTTGTTACATGTTACTCTTCTGCTTACATTTGCTGTGTCCTCCTAGCTTAATCTTGGTAGGTTACATGTGTCTAGGACTTAACCATTTTCTAAATTTTCCAATTTGTTAGTGTATAGTTGTTCACAATAGTCTCAAATGATTCTTTGTATTTTTATGGTATTGTTTGTAATATCTTCTTTTTTGTTTGTGATTTTATTTACTTGAGTTTTCTCTTTTTTTTCTTTTTGGTTAGTGTAGTTAATGAATGGTTTGTCAATTTCATTTATCTTTTCAGAAAAGTCAACTTTTCATTGTATTAATCTTTCATATATCTTGGTGGAGGGAGTCTCTATCTGTGTTTTCTTGTACCTCATTGAATTTTTTTAAGGTCGTTATTTAAATTTTCTTTTTAGGTATTCCATAGATTTTCTTTTCTTTGGAGTCTGTTGCTGGAAAATTGTGTTTCCTTGGAGGTGTTATCTTTCTTTGCTTTTCATTTTTTGTGTGTCCTTACATGGATATATGTGCATCTGATGTAACAGCCACTCCTTCCAATTTTATGGAGTAGTTTTAATAGAAAAAGACTTTTCTTTAGATGTATATATCATGTTGGTTGGGTGGCATTGTTTGCCTTTGGTTGTGGGTGTGTACAGCAGTATATATACAAAAGGGGAAGTAATGAGATAGCACTAAAAGAAATAAGTAGGCATAAATAGAAACTTTTAGACATATGGACAAATCCTCCTCAATTTATGATGGGATGATATCCCAATAAACCCAATATAAATATAAAATATTTTAAGTTGATAATGCCCTTAATACATCTACTTCCAAACATGATAGCTTAGCCTAGCCTAGCCTACTTTAAACAATCTCAGAACACATTCATTAGCCTATAATTGGGCCAAATCAACTAAAATAAAACCTATTTTATATTAAATTGTTGAATATGTTATGTATTTTACTGACTACTGGTACTGAAAGTGGAAAATATAATAGTTACATGAGTAATTTAAGTAAATTTCTGTTCTACTGAATGTATATTGTTCTGACAACATCATAAAGGAAAAAATCATAAATCAAACCATCTTAAGTTGTGGGGACTGTCCATATTAAATTTGCAAACCACAATCAGAAAAAAAAGTATACCATTTATTAATAATTTGTGTTTTTATTTATACAAAGAGAATGTTTTTTAAGCTAATAGAATTATGTGTTGTTGTATTAAATAACATCAGTAACAGGCATAGTTTCCCATGTTATGAAACACTGAGGAAAATAAAAAATAACTGAACTGTTTGCTCCAGAAAACACTTGTTCCTAGAAGACAGATTCATGAGCCAATTAAAAAAGGATACTTATCAAGGCTAGCAGCTTGTTTATTGAGACTTCTTCAAAATTGCTGACCCTCTGCACACACCTATCCTAAACTGTTATGTGAAATATTCTAACCACACTCAACCACTACTCTATCTTGCACTATCCATCTTAAAATAATTACATTCAGTCTTAAAACTCTGTAAATATTTCCCTCTAATGCCCCCATTCTAAGAAACTGTTGAGACTCTTTTATGGTGGGCTTTCCTTGAGTGATTAGGTCTAATAAATTTAGCTTTTGATCAATGGATTTTTTTGAGGGGGTGGTCTCTTCAAGAGTAAAAACTTCATATCTTTTCTAAATACAACTGTGCACATTAGTGAAACTCAAGCTAGTTAAGAAATACAGAATAATAAATTCATTTGATAATTTAGTTTTAAAAATGTTATTTAATTTTCAGACACTTTTAAGATTTCTAAAACTATCATTTTTGAAATTGTTATTTACTTATGTAACTTAAAGTTAGGTATTACAACTCTTGAATAATGAAAATGAAAATTTTACTTTAGCAAAACTCTAGTTTTATTAACCATTCAACTATATACATTTGTAACTGCAACATGGAATTTGCAATAAAATTTAAGCTACATTTTAAAAATTTTTCTCATGACTACATGGGAAATCTGCTAAAGTTTAACACCTTACCCTCAACATATCTATGCCTACACATTTCTACCTGATAATTATGGTTGTAAAATATTTTTATTATACATTTCCAAGTGACAGTTGATAAGTGTCTAATAGCACATAGGCATTTAAATTAGCACCTTCTAATTTCATAAAATTCGTTATTTTCTATTTCAATTTTCATAAATGTTACGCTACATTTTTTTCTCCTACATTCTGTAGATCTTCTCTCAAATAGCATAACAATATCATAGCTGAAATTTTGGTGCAGATTAATAATATAAAACTGGAGAATTTATCTTTTATTAAAAAAACAGAACATTCAGGAATGCATTGTTAATAAATGATTAGAAGCACAAATCACTGTAAAAATATGGAAGAGAGACATTTTTACATGTGGTTTCAATAATACTGTTTATAAAAACATTGAAATAAAACTAATTAATGGCAGACAGATTCTTCATTAATTTTCTGTTCTCTATAAAGCATTATTTGATCATTATGTTTATCATTGTGTGTATTATAAATCTTTTTTATTTTATAAATTTCTTAGCAGAATCTTTATCCACAGAATGCTAACAATCTTTAGTGCTATGTGTTTTATTATAAATTCTAAATTAAATGAGATCTTTATTAAAGAGATTTCTCTAAGTTAACTTTTATATAAATTGGGACAATCAAGTTACTAAAAGGACAGAAATACAATGATTTTCAAAGGTATTTTTCAAAATCAAACAAAATATCTGGAACTTTGGTTTTATATTCCTGCTATTAAAATGTCATTTAAAAAGTGTATAAGAGTTATTGTTTATTCTCTTTCTGGGATAACCATAAACTCCAACATATACAAAAAGGTAATATGTTATTGTTATTTTATTCTTGTTCTCTTGGAAAGTGAGCTTAGTTTCTTTACATATCAACCTTGTCCCTGGTTTCATAAGCTTCTACCAAAAAGAGTGTATCATAAGTTCTGAGGTTTGATGCTGGGTGATTATTATAGCTGCATATATGTGGAAATGCTATTTCAAGGTTATTTTATTTCCTATTTGCCACACTTCATGCAACAGAGTAGTACCTAAAAGTTAAATGCATTTTCTTGAAATGAGCCACATGATAAAACAGTGCATAAGAAAATGGCAATAGGGTGCAGTGCAAGTGTGCTGTGAAAATGAGTAAACCAGATGTCAGCAATGCTTGAGCTCAGTTGTGGATGTGTTAATTTTCCCCTAGATCTGCTCAGGAAGCTGGCAGGCAGAATCCCTTGCCTCACAGAATAGGGAAATAGCTCAGAGAAGGCTCAGAGGCAGAAAATGCAATTGACAGGGGAAAATCATCGAAGCTTATTTTTAAAAAGAAAGCGAAATTGTTTTTAGTAAGTATTTTGTTTGTTTGTTAAAAAGCAGACTTTACTAATAACTTTGACATACCCAGTGTAATGAAACAGAAAAGAATAGGATTTATTGAACTCCAGGATATCTGAGTGAGCTGATCAATCTTTATTCTCTATTACATAGATGAAAAAGAATAATGAGAGGTTAAGTGACTTAGTGAACATTATTCTCTGAGTCTATGGCAAAACAAATATTTTACTGGATATGTTCAGTTTTTACATACAGTGTGTTCTAAAATAAAAGTGAAGCATTTCAATGAATATCCAACATTCATTATTATAACAGTTTGTTAAGAATAAAAACCAGCTATGTCTAGACCATCATCATCATATATCTGTATAATGAATGTTTTGTCCTTGCATGAATTGGCTTTGCAATTCATGGAATCAAAACTGAAGTAAAAATTAGTCCCTTTTAAAAGGTAGTTTTACTGCGAATACTTATTGAGAAATGTCCGAAGTCTATTAATTGTTCACCAATATTTATTTTTCTTATTTTCTGTAAAATTTTAGACATACATCTATCTGCTCACAATACTTTATTTTGTAACCTCCTTGGCAGTTCAGTTTGGTAATATGACTAATTAATATTGAATACGATATACTGGAAGTAATGTGTGCAAATTTTGCAAAATGTCCTTAAATGGGAAAGTGGGGGTGTCCTTCTTTTCTTTCCTTTGTGCTAGCTAGAATACAGATACGGTGTCTGGAGGTCTGGAGCTGAATATGACACATCTATCCTGAAAGTTAAGGCCTGAAATAAAGAAACCCACAATCCTGATGGAGGGAGCCTGATGCCAGCCCTAGAAAACATATTAGGGAACTTTTACATGAGAATATAACAAACTTTTGTTTTGTTTAAGCCATTGTCACTTTGAATTTTATAATTATTAGCCAAACCTTATTCTAACTCATTCAAGTCCCTGCCATGTGACTGTGAATGTTGTAGGCAGACAAAAGAAAAAAATCTTTCCTTTCATGGACTTTGTATTCTGGTTTAGGCTAACTAAAAATGGTTAAAGGATGGAAGATGCAGGACGGAGGAGGTTTTTTTAAATTTTATATAAAAGGGCCATCAGTGTTCTCTAATAAGGTGATATTTGACTAGAAACCTTAATGACGTGTAGAAGTAAATCATTCAGAAAGCTGGGGAATAAAAATTAAAAGTCCTGAGGCAGGAGCTTATTTCTTTTGGAAGGTCGGCAGGTCAGAGAGCAGACCAGTGTGCCAGGAGCAGAATGAGTGGTGGAGAGACTGGTGAAGAATGCAAGGCCTAGGAGGGCATTAAAAGATTGGCATTGTCTTTGACTGTGATGAAAAGTTATGGAAAGGATCTTGTACAGAGAACTAACATGACGAGGCGCATTTACAAAAGTAGGTCTGATAACTCTGTTAACCTCATCAAAAGGAAGTTACAGGCTTGCCAAATGCTGAAAGGATATTAAAAATATATGATCTTGTAATGGAATACTTGCTCAAGACCAGAAAATGTGATGAATTTTTCTGAATATAATCCATGATTTATAGATGTGAATTGTTACAATCCATATGCAGAGATTTTACACTGAGCAATATGTGTGCTATTTACATCTAATCTTCACAGCAACCCTAAGATATTTTGAATCCTCATTTTACATATGAGAACAAAATGAATCAAAGTTTTTCCAGTCACATATGTAGTAACTAGTAGATCCAGTTTTAAGACAGAAAATATGAGTCCAGTCCCACCTGTCTTTTGGGGTACTCTCCAAACAGTATGCAATATTGCCTTCCAATTAGATTATACTGCAGCAAGTTTAAAGACGATCACCTGTGGAGTGACTTTTCAATCAATAAGGAAAGAAATTGTATCATGCAATAAATAGAACATATGTGAAAACTCCATGTTAAGCACAAGTTTATACTAATATATTTTGTGACCAGAATAGATACAGGTAAATTTTACTATTTAATTTTATTTAAATTGGTGGTGAGTAAATGGGGTAGTCCAAAAAGGGTTAAAATGTTCTAGATAAAAGGTAGTTGATAAAAGGTACTTAATAGAAGCTCTTTTGAGTTTTATTTATTTCTAACTGGTGAATTAATTTGTCATGCTTCAGGGGATGCCAAGCTCCAATTAACACCCTATGAGTGGTTAACGCATTTGTAATGCATTGGCTGTACAGTATGCTAGAACCAAGAGGCTCAGGTCCCTGTACAAGCAAGTAATGGGTCCACAGTTTCTGGGACTCCGGTTAAGCCAAGAGCAGATATAGAGGACCTAGCTAGCTAATTAGTTATTTACTGAAAGCTGACACACTACTCTGACCATTCGTTTATTTGTAAGGTGCTCCAAAAAGAACACTGGTTTTTAGATGATCTCCAGGATGCTTCCCTGGTGATAGAATGTATGTAATACTTTTTTTTTTTTCCTGAAAACTGAAGTCACCTCAATTTCATAATGAGCTTAGTTAATGATATCAATACTTACACAATATAGTATTTGCTAATTTCATACAAATCCTAGCCAGTTTACAAAATAAAGCGATTACAACCAGCTATTTTTGTGAGGCAGTTATAGTTTTTAAATCACTTTCTGATGTTTTCATCCTCTTAACCAGCATATAGTTATGTGCTGACCAAAGAATCATTTTGTTTCTTAAAAATAATTTAAAAATCCATTCCAGTGTGGATTATTTTAATAATAATTTTGACATGCTGTTGAAGGCTAGATTTTCAGTTTTCAACTAGTACCTTATTGTAGTAGAATTCTTTTTTTAAATTGCACAGGTATTTCAGCAAAATTTAATGTCCCCTGTCCTCCACATTTAATATGGTAATGCTTGCAACCTAGAGTAAATTTTCTTAAAATGATGGAAAAATAACTGTAAGTGTAGTAAAGTGTGGAATTAAAAAGATAAAGTAAAATGGTGAAAAAGAAGTGGGAAATGCAGTGATGTAATTGAAACATTAATAAAATGAAGTAGAACTCTGTCAGGTTTAAGAATTACCAGTTATTTCATGACACAGTTCTCCTTTAGTATTAATTTCATTCCAGTTGATTTTTTTCAGGAATATGGAGATAGGGATGACAAACTAGTACACTGTGCTCTATTAGCATTTATTTATAGAGGTCATATTTCATTTAATATGTAGACATAAATGCAAACATATTTTAGAGAATTTGAAATTTTAGTGAATGGGCCGAAAGATACCCTTAATAATTGAGAATACATTCTTATCTTAAAATGTTGTTTTATTTTATTCATTACGTTATTCCACCAGTGCCTTAGATAGTGATGTCTACTGACCCGCAATTTATTTTCTGTATTCCATACTTCTTCCGATCAGTGCCCTTTCTGGTCCTATACTTAAAAGATAGACTTTGGGTTATTTCATTTCACCTTGGAATTATTTTTTGAAAGGAAAACCTGAGGGGAAACAATAAGACTAGAATCCACTCTTTCTTGTTTGGTGAAGTACACAGTTCTATTTTTAGGAGCCTAGAAAAGACATTTATTGTTCCAGCTACCATGGTTCATTGTTTATGAAAAATATTGGCAAGTGGCAGGGCAGCAAGAGAAAAGACTAAGAAAGCTGATAGAGAACCTGAAAGTAGGCAAGGGTTTTTCTCCATTCAGACCATTAAATGATGTTGCCTTACTTATGATGTCAATGAAGCAGGTGGTCACCTTCGTTGTTATTTTATCTTTGTGTCTTTTAAAAAGGTAAAGATACTGATGTAAGTTTTTCTTCTTAAAAGCACACATTACAGAAAGTAAGAGCATGCGAACAGCAAGGCCTTAAATGAAACCTTTTATTGAATAATGAAAGAAGGATAACATCAATATGTTTTTTATTTGGCCAAAAAAATTCTCCATAACAGTCTTTGGGTGCCCAGAGTTATAATGGGTTTATGACTACTAATGGCTTTTTAATCTCATCGTCTGTAATGCTAGAGTTTTAAATCTATTTACTTCAATTTCCTGACATGCATCAGAGACAAAGAGGTTATTTACTGGCTTTGTGGGCTTTGTCTTACATTTTTTATTGCATTAGATGCTGACTTCTCCATCAGCAACTTGACTAGGTCATTTTGGGGAAAGGGAAAAGAAAAAAAAAAAAGTCATCGATTTTGTTTCAGAACCACCACCTCAAACGATATAAAGGTTTACATTACACTCACAGTGTATATGTGGTTTTGTATCCCAAGCAAATGTTGTTGTAAGCTTTTTGGTTTTGTTTTTGCTTTGAGACAGAGTCTCGCTCTGTTGCCCAGGCTGAAGTGCAGTAGTGCGATCTCTGCTCAGTGCATCCTCTACCTCCCGGGTTAAAGCTATTCTCCTGCCTCAGCGTCCCAAGTACCTGGGACTACATGTGCCCACCACCATGGCTGGCTAATTTTTGTATTTTTAGTAGAAGTGAAGTTTCACCATGTTGGCCAAGCTAGCCTTAAACTCCTGTCCTCAAGTGATCCCCTCGCCAGGGTTTCCCAAAGTGCTGGGATTACAGGTGATGCCTGTAATTACACAATGCCTGACAAGCCTGTAAATTTTGAATAGGCCACATGAAATATGGTTCTTGTCTATGATGTTTATATTAGACTATATTTATATTATAATCTGCTTTTCATAATCCTTCATGGTTCAGGATGTTTTCTCGTTTGTTTGGTTTGGATTAGTTTATGTCCTGTATCTATAGCTAATATATTTTTATTTTCTCCTAGTGGAGTGATGATGAGGTGAATCACTTGGGTTAACTTGAAAGATTTACCTAGTTCCTCTTGTTCTGACATTCCTCAGATGTTGAAAATTTTAAATAAGTGTTTTTCTTCTCTCAAAACTTTTTAAAGGTAAAATATGTATGTCACAGTTTCTTTATTAATTTCTACATGATAGGTAGAACCAAAGCATGGTCTGTACTGGGGAAAAGAAAAGAGAAATTAAAGCAAATAAAATAATTATAAATGCCAAATAATAGTATATATATTAACTTTCTATTCACTTTATTCACCACTATCTTCTCTTTCAAAAATAACATTATAAATGTATAATTTATCTATAAAGCACATTTAAAGTCTACTTTTCATAAACAGTATTTTTGATGAACTACTATCATAGAAATGGTTTTGATGAACAAAAATGTTATAAACTCAAATGAGGGTTTTACGATTTTTTTTTAATATTCAAGTATTAACTTACTTATTGTGACACAGCTAACAAATTTGTTCTTCTCTACTTTTTCACTCCACTGTGTTTATGCTTCTCTTAGGATACTTCTTAATTTATTGTTGTTGCTTTTTTGATGGTGTTTTATTCTTGCTGCCCAGGCAGGAGTACAATGGCACAATCTCGGCTCACTGCAACCTTCTGGGTTCCAGAGATTGTCCTGCCTCAGCCTCCCAAGTAGCTGGGATTACAGGCATGTGCCACCACACCCAGCTAATTTTCTGTATTTAGTGGAGATGGGGTTTCACTATGCTGGTCAGGCTGGTCTCCAACTCCTGACCTCAGGTGATCTACCCGCCTTGGCCTCCCAAAGTGCTGGGATCACAGGCATGTGTCACTGCGCCTGGCCTTTACTGGTTTTTAAAAACAATTATTGCATAATACAATCAAATCCTGTGACTTATTTTTACAAGTCAAGTGCTAAACAATAGTGCTTGGTATATATTAGTGGCCCAAATATTTTAATTGAACTGAGTCACTAAGCCATAAATTGAATGGTATTTCAGATTATGAATGATGAAATATAAAATGATATATTTTATGTTTAAATAAGACAATAAATGTATTTGCAAAAGCTTTCTAACATCAAGTATTGAAAAGTGACATTTCTCATTCTTTCCTTAAACAAAAATGTATTTTTTTAACTTTGAAATTCAGTAGTACAAGTGCAGGTTTGTTAAATAGGTAGGCTGTGTTAGGTGGGTTTATTGTTTTACCACCCAGGTATTAAGCCTAGTATCCATTACTTCTTTTTCCTGATCCTCTCCCTCCTCCATTCTTCCACCTGCGAAAGGCTCCAGTGTATGTTCTTTCCCTCTATGTGCCCTGGTGTTCTCATTATTTAGCTCCCACTTATAAGTAAGAATATGCAATATTTGGCTTTCTAAACAGAAATTTAATTATGATATCTAACTGCATCAGTACCTTTGATAACTGAGATTCTCCATTTTATTTAAAAGAAAGTATTGTGATGGTTAATACTGAGTGTCAACTTTATTGAAGGATACAAAGCATTGATCTTGTGAGGTGTGTCTGTGAGGGTGTTGCCAAAGGAGATTAACATTTGAGTCAGTGGGCTGGGAAAGGCAGACCTGCCATTAATCTGGATGGGCACAATCTAATCAGTTGCCAGCATGCCCAGAATTTGAGCAGGCAGAAAGATGTGAAAAGAGAGACGGGCCTAGTCTCCCAGCCTATGTCTTCTCCATGTGCTTGCTGGATGCTTTCTATCCTCAAACGCTGGACTCCAAGTTCTTCAGTTTTGAACTCAGACTGGCTCTCCTTGCTCCTCTGTCTGCAGATGGCCTGTTGTGGAACCTTGTAATCCTGTGAGTTAATACTTAATAAACACCCCAATATATAACATATATACACACACACACAAACACACACACACACACACACACACACACACACACACACACACATATATACATATTCTGGTTCCAGGAGTGGTTCTAAAAGAACAGAATATTAGGAATGGACTTCTATCATTGGTTTGGGGGTTCCTGGAGTTGGCTGCTTAATATGATTAGACCCCAAAATGCTAAGACTCTACTTCTAACGGTATGGAGAACACTGACAGTCCTTGGTGAGAACTGTTTAAAGAGTTAAGTAAGATAAATGCATTTGACACTCCTGATTCTTCACTCGTGAGAGGCAAGAAGTTTGAAACATAATGAAGCTGGTTGGTTGCTCCTAAGTTCGGGGAAAAAGTGATGAAAGAAAATGATGAACTTGGGGAGTCTCTCTCCCAGCTTCAGCAGCAGATTCTGAGCCTCAAATCTGCTATGATTGCCCTGAGTAAGAGTCTTATCTCCTGTAGAGAAAGAGATAAAATTGTGGAAAAACAGACACATGCTCTTATCATCCAAGTGGCTGATATGCAATGGAAAGATGCATACCTCACCAGATGTCTACTGTTAAAGTGGGGCATTGATTGGAAAACAATGAGACCCTGCAACTTGGAATGGGGACATGTGGGAGGACCCTGATGAAGCTGGGACACCAAGTTTGTAATCTCTGATTAACCTTTTTTTGCCAGAAGAAACAGCTTCCCCATTCCCAGTAGTGGCAACATCCCCTCCCTAGCCCATGCTGCAGTAAGCCTTTCCACCTTCATCTGAGGAGATAAACCCTGCACTGCCTGAGGCAACAGTGATGGCCTACCCTAAGGTAGTTGCCAGACAAGATAATGATTCTTCTCAGGAGCCACCCCCAACACCCCTCTTTGCTTGACTAAAGTCCCAGCAGGATCCTAGAGGTGATATTGAGAGTGTGACCCATGAGGAGGTGTACTACACTAAAAAAGAATTCCTGGTGTTGTCTAATTTATGTAAAGAGAAATACGGAGAACAGGTATGGGAATAGATATTAAAGGTGTGAGATAATAGTGGAAGGAATATAGAGTTGGAGCAGGCTGAATTTATTGATTTGGGCCCACTAAGTAAGGACTCTGCATTTGAGTTTGCAGCTCTAGGAGTTAGAAGAGGTTCTAATAGTTTATTTGCTTGGTTAGCTGAAATATGGATTAAGAGATTGTCCACTGTGAGTGAGCTGGAAATGCCTGATCTCTCTTGGTTTAATGTAGAGGAAGACATCCAAAGGTTTGGGGAGATTGGGATGGTGGACTGGATTAGATCTACTCACTTTAGACCGGCTCATCCCATCTGGGAGGGTCTAGAAGATGTACCCTTGACCATTGCCTTGTGAAACAGATTTGTGAGTGCAGTATCAGCATCTTTGAAGAGCCCTGTAATTGCTCCTCTCTGTATGTCAGATCTAAGTGAGAAATGCAGTCACTCAACTACATAATTTAAATATAATGGGAATCATTGGATCTCGAGATGGCAGGGGCCAAGTGGTGGCACTCAACCATCAAAGGCAAGATGGGCATAGCTACCTTAATGGACAGCAGAGGCAAAGAGGCAATCAGAGTAGTCTTCCTTATGTAGAGATCTGGCATTGGCTAATTAATCACAGTGTTCCTAGAACTGAAATTGATAAGAAGCCTACTGCAGAAAACTTCTAGGTTGAATGGACAGAAGACTAATTTGAATTATAAAAACAGAGAATCATAGGCCCTCAATCAACTTCCAGACTTGAGCCAGTTTACAGACCCAGAACCCCTTGAATAAAGGGGAAGCCAGTCTACTTGAGGGAGGACCTTACTACAAGTCCAAAAATTTATGCTATTAACATTTCTCTCATCCTTCCACAAAGAGACCTCTGACCTTCTACCAGGGTATCTGTGCACTGGGGAAAGGGAAATGATCAGACATTTTGGGGACTATTGAACACTGGCTCTGAGCTGACATTGATTCCAGGGGATCCAAAACAAACATCATTGTCCTCCAGTTAAAGTAGCAGCTTATAGAAGTAAGGAAATTAATTGAGTTTTAGTTCAGTCTGACTTAGAGTGGATCCAGTGAGTCCCTGGACTCATCCTGTGGTCATTTCCCCAGTGCTAGAATGCATAATTGGCATAGACAGAGGCTGGCAGAAGCCCTTTGGGCCTCATCAGCTCCCTGACTGGTAGGGTGAGAGCTGTTATGGTGGAAAAGGCCAAATGGAAGCCATTAGAGCTGCATCTACCTATAAAAATAGTAAATCAAAAACAATATTGCATCCCTAGAGGGACTGTGGAGATTAGTGTCACCGTCAAGGACTTGAAAGACGCAGGAGTGGTAATTCCCACCTCATCTCCATTCACCTCTCCCATTTGACCTGTGCAGAAGACAGATGGACTTGGAGAATGTCAGTGGATTTTCATAGGCTTAACCAAGTGGTGACTCCATTTTCAGCTGCTGTATCAGATGTGGTTTATTGCTTGAGCAAATTAACACATCTGGTACCCTGTATGCAGCAACTGACTTGGAAAGTGACTTTTTCTCCATTCCTGTCCATGAGGCCCACCAAAAGCAATTTTCCTTCAGCTGGCAAGGCCAGCAATATACGTTTACTGTCCTACTTCAGGGGTATGTCAGCTCTCCAGCTTTGTGTCATAATCTTATTTGGAGAGATTTTGATCACTTTTCACTTCCACAGGATATCACACTGGTCCGTTAAATTTATACATACGTATATATATATATATATATATGTGTGTGTGTGTGTGTGTGTGTGTGTGTGTGTGTGTGATATATTACTGTAATATATATATTACTATAACATGAAGTGAGTTTAATTTGCTTTGGAGATTTAAAATATTGAAATAAATATTTCAAATATATTTACCACCCATAGCTCCTGACACTAGTTTTAGCACATATAAGCAATTTCTAAGACATAATAACAGCAGGTATATTAATCAGGATAGGCTACAATATGCTAAGATTGCCCTGATATCTCAATGGCTTGCAACACAACTTTATTTCCCACCTACTCAAAGCCCAATAGAGTTGGTGAGCTCTCCAGAGTAGAATCCCTTTGTACAGTGACTCCACAGCTTGCTTACTGCTATCATCTGAGTCAGCAATGCCAACATGTGGACACCAGAATATTGTGCTCAATTACAAGGGGTCTGAAAAATGCACGGATATTCAGCCAACATTAAATGTTTTTGACACATGAAACAATAAGGTAAGAGGTAAGACCATTCAAGAAACTTCTAGAAGGTTAGTTGGAAAGGATGGTCCAGTAAATGAGGACCATTTCTTTGTAGAAAACAAAGAAATATTAGAAGCCAACAAGCCAGCCTGGGCTTGTACAAAAAAAAAAAAATTTTTAAGTGAAGACAACTTTAAATATACCTCAAGACAAATGTTCATAGCTACAAGTGCTCTTGATAGGCAGACTAGTAATGTGAAGTACTTTATAGCAAATTATTTTTGATGTTGGAGCCAGAGTGTGAGGGTTCAAATCTTAATTCCATCACTGCCTAGTTATGATTTGGGCTAAAATACTTAACTACTATCTGTAATTGAATAAATTAAATGTAACCAACTCTCATAGCTGTGGAAAAAATTAAATAAATTTGTATTTAGACTGGGAACAGTCATTCATACCTGTATTCCCAACACTTTGGGAGGCAAAAGTAGGAGAATCACTGAGGCCAGGAGTTTGAGACCAGCCTGGGCAATGTGGCAAAATCCAATCTTGACAGAAATTTAAAAATTAATTGGATGTGGTGTCATGTGTCCATAGTTCTAGCTACTCAAGAGGCTGAGGTGGGAAAACGGCTTGAGCCCAGGAGGTTGAGGCTGCAGTGGGCCATGATCACACCATTGCACTCCAGCCTGGGAAACAAAATGAGACCCTGTCTCAAACAAACAAACAAAAAAATCAAAAAAATAAATTGAAATTTACAGCGACTGGTACATGACATATAAAAAAAGTGGTGTTAGCAAAACACCTAAATTTTTAAAATGTTACTCGCGTTAATTCTTGACATATTCTAAATGGTTTTGATGAGGCATTTTAAAAATTAGGGGAAGATGGGTTTATTATAAAAATGATCCAACAGTTAACAAAATATTCGAAAAACATTTTAATTGAAGGGCTGGCTGTCCTATCTGTTGAAGATCACACTGTTTCAGTGGTGGTGGCTCAGGGTGTCCAAGTCTCTCTCTTACCAGCTTACCTTCACCTACTCCTATTTTTAGAGGCCTTTATTTTTGTGCAAGTTTTAGAGTGAGATTCAACTGAACTTACTCAAAGTTGAGTCATAAGTCAAAAAGAACTATGCATAGATACCAAACATTTTTTTAAAGAAAAAATATAAAACTACCAAGCAGATGAGAAATATGCAACAAATTTGGAATTTTAAAGCAATCAGAATTCAAGACATGTATTGCTATTCCCTCAAAGAAATTAAAGCAAAAAAATGCCTGGAAAAAAAACAAAAAGAGACATATAGTTATTTTAAAAAGAAAGGATAAGACAACAGAATAAGCTGTAAAATTGGAAGAATCCATGAAATAAATTGGAGTTACATAGTAAATGTATTATAGAAGTACAATAAAAGTAGTAGGAAAAATGCCAAAAACAGAGTTAGTAATAGAAAAATATTTAGAAAAATCATACTAAACAAAAAAAAGGTAACAGTGGTAAAAGAGAATACGATAATTAGATGATGCAAAGGATATTCCATGCATAATTAGTACTCCTTACAAAGAGAAAAACTCAAAGACATTAATAGAAGAATTAAATTGAAGGAAGGCCTGAATCTTTTAAAGTATGTATTGTTATAACACATTGTCTAAATATTTTTATTTTTAATTAATTTTTTTATTATACTTGAAGCTCTGGGGTACATGTACAGAATGTGAAGGTTTGTAACATAGGTATACACGTGCCATGGTAGTTTATGCATCCATCACCCCGTCATCTACATTAGGTATTTCTCCTAATGCTATCCCTCCCTTAGGCCCCCACCACCCAACAGGCCCTAGTGTGTGATGTTCTGCTCCCTGTGTCCATGTGTCCTCATTGTTCAACACTCACTTATGAGTGAGAACATGTAGTGTTTGGGTTTTGTTCTTGTGTCAGTTTGCTGAGAATGATGGTTTCCAGCTTTATCCATGTTGCTGTGAAGGACGTAAACTCATCTGTTTTTATGGCTACATAGTATTCCATGGTGTATATGTGCTACATTTTCTTTATAGAGTCTATCACTGATGGACATTTGGGTTGGTTCCAAGCCTTGCTATTGTGAACATTGCCACAATAAATATACTTGTACATGCATCTTTATAATAGGATGATTTATAATCCTTTGGATATACCCAGTAATGGGATTGCTGGATCAAATGGTATTTCTATTTTCAGATCCTTGAGGAACTGCCACACTGTCTTCCACAATGGCTGGATTAATTTACACTCCCACCAACAGTGTAAAAGCATTCCTATTTCTCCACACCCTTTCTAGCATCTGTTGCCTCATGATTTTTTAATGAGCACCATTATAACTGGCGTGAGGTGGCATCTCAATGTGGTTTTGATTTGCATTTCTCTAATGACCAGTGATGAGCTTTTTTTCATATGTTTGTTGACTGCATAAATGTCTTCTTTTGAAAAGTGTCTGTTCATATCCTTTGCCCATTTTTTGATGGGCTTTTTTTTTTTTTTTCTGTAAATTTGTTTAAGATCTTTGTAGCTTCTGGATATTAGCCCTTTGTCTGATGGGTAGGTTGCAAAACATTTTTCCCATTCTGTTGGCTGCTGATTCATTCTAATGATATTTTCTTTTGCTTTGCAGAGGCTCTTAAGGTTAGTTAGATCCCATTTGTCTATTTTGGCTTTTGTTGCAATTTTTTTTTGT
Source organism: Alouatta palliata (assembly GCA_004027835.1). Lineage (NCBI taxonomy): Eukaryota > Metazoa > Chordata > Mammalia > Primates > Atelidae > Alouatta > Alouatta palliata. Next base: position 88,744 of record PVKV010005789.1, on the reverse strand, counting down.
GTTTTAGTCATGGAGTCTTTGCCCATGCCTATGTCCTGAATGGTATTGCCTAGGTTTTCTTCTAGGGTTTTTATGGTGTTAGATCTTAGGTTTAAATTTTTAATTCATCTGGAGTTAATTTTTGTATAAGGTGTAAGGAAGGGATCCAGTTTCAGCTTTCTGCATATGGCTAGCCAGTTTTCCCAATACTATTTGTTAAGCAGGAATTCCTTTCCCCATTGCCTGTTTTGGTCAGGTTTGTCTGAGATCAGATGGTTGTAGATGTGTAGCATTATTTCTGAGCCCTCTGTTCTGTTCTGTTTCATTGCTCTGTATCTCTGTTTTGGTACCAGCACCATGCTGTTTTGCTTACTGCAGCCTTGTAGTATAGTACAGTTTGAAGTCAGGTAGCATGATGCCTGCCTCAAGCTTTTTTTTTTTTTTTTTTTTGCTTAGGATTGTCTTGGCTATGTGAGCTCTTTTTTGTTTCATAAAAAGTTTAAGGTGCTGTTTTTCAATTATGTGAAGAAAGTCAATGTTAGCTTGGTGGGAATAGCATTGAATCTACAAATTATTTTGGGCAATATAGCCATTTTCATGATATTGATTCTTCCTAACCATGAGCAGAGAATATTTTTCCATCTGTTTGTGTCCTCTCTGATTTCCTTGTGGACTGGTTTGTAGTTTTCTTTGAAGAGGTCTTTCACATCCCTTGTTAATTGTACTCCTAGAATTTTATTCTCTTTGTAGCAATTGTGAATGGGAGTTTGCTCATTATTTGGCTCTCTGTTTGTCTGTTATTGGTGTATAAGGATGCTTGTAATTTTTGCACATTGATTTTGTAAGCTGAGACTTTGCTGAAGTTGCTTATCAGCTTAATGAGATTTTGGTCTGAGACTATGGGGTCTTCTAAATCCACAATCATGTTGTCTGCAAATAAAGACAATCTGACCTCCTCTTTTCCTAATTGAATACCCTTAATTTCTTTTTTTTTTTTTTTTTGCCTGATTGCCCTGGCCATAACTTCCAATACTATGTTGAATAGGAATGGTGAAAGACAGCATCCTTGTCTAGTGCCAGATTTCAAAGGGAATGCTTCCAGTTTTTGCCCATTTAGTATGATATTGGCTGTGTTTGTCATAAATAGCTTTTATTATTTTGATATGTATTCCAATAATATGTAGTTTGTTGAGAGTTTTTAGCATAAAGTACTGTTGAATTTTGTTGAAGGCCTTCTCTGCGTCTATTGAGATAATCATGTGATTTTTGTCTTCGGTTCTGTTGATTTGATGAATTACATTTACAGATTTGCATATGTTGAACCAGTCTTGCATCCCAAGGATAAAGCCGACTTGAGTGTGATGGATCAACTTTTTGATGTGCTGCTGGATTCAGTTTGCCAGTATTTTATTGAGGATTTTCACGTCAATGTTCATCATGAATATTGGGCTGAAATTTTCTTTTTTAGTTGTATCTCTGCCAGGTTTTGGTATCAGGATGATGTTGGTCTCATAAAACGATTTACGGATGATTTCTTCTTTTTATATTGCTTGGAATAATTTCAGAAGAAATGGTACTACCTCCTCTTTGTACCTCTGGCAAAATTTGGTGGTGAATCCATCTGGTTCAGGACTGTTTTTTGGTTGGTAGGCTATTAATTGCTGCCTCAATTTTAGACCTTGTTATTGGCAGGGATTCTACTTCTTCCTCATTTAGTCTTGGGAGGGTATAAGTGTCCAGAAATTTATCCATTTCTTCTAGATTTACTGGTTTATTTTCATAGAGGTGTTTGTAGTAATCTCTGATGGTAGTTTGTATTTCTGTGGGATTGGTGGTGATATTCCCTTTATCAGTTTTTATTGCATCTATTTGATTCTTCTCTCTTTTCTTCTTTGTTAGTCTGGCTAGCATTCTATCTGTTTTGTTGATCTTTACAAAAAACCAACTCCTGGATATATTGATTTTTTGAAGGGATTGTGTCTCTGTATCCTTCAGTTCTGTTCTGATCTTAGTTATTTGTCTTCTGCTAGCTTTTGAATGTGTTTAATCTTTGTCCTCTAGTTCTTTTAATTGTGATATTAGGGTGTCAATTTATATCTTTCCTTGCTTCTCTAATGGGCATTTAGGGCTATAAATTTCCCTCTGGACAATGCTTTTAATGTGTCCCAGAGATTCTGGTACATTGTGTCTTTGTTCTCATTGGTTTTGAAGAACATCTTTATTTCTGCCTCCATTTCATTATTTATTCAGTAGTCATTCAGAAGCCAGTTCTTCAGTTTCCATGTAGTCGTGCAGTTTTGAGTGTATTTCTTAATCCTGAGTCCTAATTTGATTGCACTGTGGTCTGAGAGACTGGTTGTTAAAATTTCCATTCTTTTGCATTTGCTGAGGAGTGTTCAACTTCCAATTACATGGTCAATATTAGAATAAGTGTGATGTGGTACTGATAAGAATGTGTTTATTTTGTGAATTTGGAGTGACGAGTTCTGTAGATGTCTATTAGGTCTGCTTGGTCCAGATCTGAGTTCAAGTCTTAAATATCCTTGTTAATATTTTTTCTCATTGATTTGTCTAATATTGACAGTAGTTCTTTAAAGTCTCCCACTATTATTATGTGGGAGTCTAAGTCTCTTTGTAGGTCATTAAGAACTTGCTTTATATATCTGGGTGTTACTGTATTGGGTGCATATATATTTAAGATAGTTAGCTCTTCTTGTTACATTGATCCCTTTACCATTATGTAATACCCTTCTTTGTCTCTTTTGATCTTTGTCAGTTTAAAGTCTGTTTTATCAGAGACTAGGATTGCAATCCCTGCTTTCTTTTGCTCTCCATCTGCTTGGTAAATCTTCCTCCATTCCTTTATTTTCAGTCTATGCATGTCTTTGCATGTGAAATGGGTCTCCTCAATACAGCACACCAATGGGTCTTGACCCTTTATCCAATTCGCCAATCTTTATCTTTTGATTGGGGCATTTAGCCCATTTACATTTAAGGTTAATATTGTTATGTGTGAATTTGATCCTGTCATTTTGATGCTAGCTAGTTGTTTTGCCTGTTGGTTGATGCAGTTTCTTCACTGCATCATTGGTCTTTACCATTTGTTACATTTTTGCAGTGGCTGGTACTGGTTGTTCCTTTCCATATTTAGTACTTCTTTCAGGAGCTCTTGTAAGGCAGGCCTGGTGGTGATGAAATCTCTCAACAGTTGCTTGTTCATAAAGGATTTTATTTCTCCTTCACTTATGAAGCTTAGTTTGGCTAAATATGAAATTCAGGGTTGAAAATTCTTTCCTTTAAGAATGTTGAATATTGGCCCCCACTGTCTTCTGGCTTGTAGGGTTTCTACTGAGAGATCTGCTGTAAGTCTGATGTGCTTCCCTTTGTGAGTAATCCAACCTTTCTCTCTGACTGCCTTTAGCATTTTTTCCTTCATTTTAGCCCTGGTTAATCTTAACAATTATGTGTCTTGTGTTTGACTTCTTGAGGAATATCTTTGTGGTGGTCTCTCTATTTCCTAAATTTGAATGTTGGCCTGCCTTGCTAGGTTGGAGAAGTTCTCCTGGATAATATCCTGAAGAGTGTTTTCCAACTTGGTTTCATTCTCCCCATCACTTTCAGGTACACTGATCAAAGGTATATTTGGTCTTCTCACATAATCTCATATTTTGTGGAGGTTTTGTTCATTTCTTTACACTCTTTTTTTCTCTGATCTTGCCTTCTCACCTTATTTCATTGAGTTGATCTGCAGTCTCTGATGTCCTTTCTTCCCCTTGATCGATGAGGCTGCTGAAACTTGTGGATGCTTCATGAAGTTCTCAGGCTATGTTTTTCAGCTCCGTCAAGTCATTTATGTTCTTCTCTATGTTGGTTATTCTAGTTAGCATTTTGTCTAACCTCTTTTTAACGTTCTTAGTTTCTTTGCATTAGGTTACAACATACTCCTTTAGCTCAGAGAAGTTTGTTATTACACACCTTCTTAAGCCTGCTTCTGTCAGTTTGTCAAACTAATTCTCCATTGAGTTCTGTTCCTTTGCTAGCGAGGAGTTGTGATCCATTGGAGGAGAAGTGGCGTTCTGTCTTCTGGTGATTTCAGCCTTTTTGCCCTATTTTCTTCCCATCTTTGTGGATTTATCTACCTTTGGTCTTTGAAGTTAGTGACTTTTGGATGGGTCTCTGAGTGAACATACTTTATGTTGATGTTGAAACTATTTCTGTTTGTGAATTTTCCTTCTAACAAACAGTCAGGTCCCTCTGCTGCAGGTCTGCTGGAGTTTGCAGGAGGTCCACTCCAGACTCTACTTGCCTGGGAATCACCCACAGTGGCTGCAGAACAGCAATTATTGCTGCCTGTTCCTTCCTCTGGTAGTTTCATCCCAGAAGGGTACCTGCCAGATGTCAGCCAGTGCTCTGCTGTCTGAGGTGTCTCCCAGTCAGGATACATGGGGGTTAGGGAGCCACCTGAGGAGGCAGTCTGTCCCTTATGGGTGCTCAAGTGCTGTGTTGGGAGATCCCTTGCTCCCTTCAGAGCTACCGGGCAGGGACATTTAAGTCTGCTGAAGCTGAATGCATAATCTCCCCTTTTCCCAGGTGTTCTGTCCCAGGAAGATGGGGGCTTTATTTGTAAGTTCCTGACAAGCTACTGTCTTTTTTCAGAGATGCCGTGCCTAGCAAGAAGGGAGTCTAGTGACAGTCTTCCTGCAGAGGCCTTGCTGAGCTGCTGTGGGCTCTGCTCAGTTGCTGTGTAAACTTCCAGTGGCTCTGTTTACACAGGCAAGGTTAAAACCACCTACCCAAGCCTTAGCAATGGTGGACACTCCTACCCACACCAAACTTCAAAGTCCCAAGTTGAGCTCAGACTGCTGTGCTGGCTGTGAGAATTACAAGCCAGGGGGTCTTAACTTGCTTGTCTTTGTGGGGGTAGGACCTGTTGAGCCAGATCACTTGGCTCCCTCGTTTCAGCCCCCTTTTTCAAGGGAACATGTGGTTCTATGTCGCTGGTATTCCAGGTGCCACTGGGGCATGAGAAAAAAAACTGCCATGGCTAAAACGACCCCCCAGTTTTTTGCTGGAAACTCGGAGTGCTGTTGTTGTAGGCACTGGAGGGAATCTATTTGTCTGCAGGTTGTGAAGACCATGGGAAAAGTACAGTATCTGAGGCAGAGTGCCAGAGTGTTGGGAAAAGTCTGTAATGGCTTCTTTTCGCTAGGAGAGGGAGTTCTCCATCCCCTTGTGCTTTCCAGGTGAGGCAACACCCCTTGGGCTGCTTTGGCTTACCCTCCTTGGGCTGCACCCACTGTCTAAACAGTTCCAATGAGATAAAACTGGTACCTCAGTTGGAAATGCAAACATCACTCACCTTTTATGTCACTCTTGCTGGGGACTACAGACCAGAGCTGTTCCTATTCAGCCATCTTGGCAGAAAAAACTGTCTAAAAAATATTTTATTGTATTTATTTGGAGGCTTATCCGTTTTTAATCTTTCCTTTATATCTTTTGTTGTGCCATGCATTGGATGCCTGTGTGCAAGTATATTTATCTCAATTTTTAAGGTCCTTTCTGTGTTTAGTTGTTCAAATTCATACTTGGATAAGCATAAATTATAAATAGGAATCTATTTCTAGCATTTCCAAATTTTAGGCACTATCTAAGCAACTAATTGGGGATGAGAAAGAAATTAGGACAAAATATACACTAAAAATGCCTCTGTAATGCAGAGATTCATAAAGATTAAAAATAAAATGATGAACAAAAGAACAAAAGTACATAGGCAAAGTGAACAAAAATAGGATTGAGGAGTTAGTTTGTTATGAATCTGTCCTCCTGCAAATGATAGTTATAAACTCTGAAAAAATAAAAGTATTTTTAAAATTTCCAAAAAGCAGGACATTTGGGGAAGAGAGTCAAAATTTGTTGGAAGTTGAAAGTTATATATCCTAGTGTCTTCTCCATTATTCATACTTTTTACCCTGAAGGGCACAGCAGCTGCAATGGTGGTGGTTCAATGTGTTTTAAGCTCCTATAATACACCCTGCTGTCTTTCTAAAACCAGTGCCAATAGCTTTGGATCACCAGAGATACCAAAAGGTGAACGGGGAACTGCACAAAATACAGTGAAAATGGCCATACTGCCCAAAGTAATTTATAGATTCAGTACTATCAATATCAAGCTACCATTGATTTCTTTCACAGAATTAGAAAAAAACTATTTTAAATTTTGTATGGAACCAAAAAAGAGCCAATACAGCCAAGACAATCCTAAGCAAGAAGCACAAAGCTAGAGGCATCACACTACTTGACTTACTATACTACAAGGCTACAGTAATCAAAACAGCATGGTACTAGTACAAAGACAGATTATAGACCAGTGGAACAAAACAGAGGCTTCAGAAGTAACATCACACATCTGCAACCATCTGATCTTTGACAGACTTGACTTCACAAAAACAAGCAATGGGGAAAGGATTCCCTATTTAATAAATGGTGTTGGGAAAACTGGCTAGCCATATGCAGAAAACTGCAACTAGACTCCTTCCTTACACCTTATACAAAAATTAACTCAAGATGAAATAAAGACTTAAACATAAGACCCAAAACCATAAAAACCCTAGAAGAAAACCTAGGCAATACCATTCAGGACATAGGCATGGGCAAAGACTCCATGACTAAAACACCAAAAGAAATGGCAAAAAAAAAAAGCCAAAATAGATAAATGGGATCTAATTAAAGAGCTACTGCACAGCAAAATTAACTATCATCAGAGTGAACAGGCAACCTACAGAATGGGAGAAAATTTTAGCAATCTATCCATCCATCTGACAAAGGGCTAATATGCAGAATGTACAAAGAACTAAACAAATAACAAGAAAAAAACAACCCTATCAAAAAGTGGGAAAAGGATATGAACAGACACTTCTCAAGAGAAGACATTTAAGTGGCCAACAAACATGAAAAAAAAGCTCATCATCACTTGTCATTAGAGAAATGCAAATCAAAACCAAAATGAGACACCATCTCATGCCACTTAGAATGGCAATCATTAAAATGTCATAAACAACAGGTGGTGGAGAGGATGTGGAGAAATAAGAACTCTTGTACACTGTTGGTAGAAGTGTAAATCAGTTCATAGGGGAAGACAGTGTGGTGATTCCTCATGGATCTAGAACCAGAAATACTATTTGACCCAGCAGTCCCATTACTGGGTATATACCTAACTCATTCTTCTGTAAAGACACACACACACATATGTTTATTGCAGCACTGTGCACAATAGCAAAGACTAGAAACAAACCCAAATACCCATCAATGATAGACTGGATATAGAAAATATGGCACATAAACACCATGGAATAGTATGTGGCCATAAAAAAGGATGAATTCATGTCCTTTCCAGGGACATAAATGAAGCTGGAAACCATCATTCTCAGCCATCTAACACAAGAACAGAAAACCAAACACTGCCTGTTCTCACTCATAAGTGGGTGTTGAACAGTTAGAACACATGGACATAAGGAGGGGAACATCACACACCAAAGCCTGTGAGGTGGGGTGGGGGACTAAGGGAGGGATAGCACTGGGAGAAATACCTAATGTAGATGACAAGGTGATGGTTGCAGAAAACAACTATGGCATGTGTACACATATGTAACAGACCTGCATGTTCTGCACATGTACTCCAGAACTTAAAGTATTAAAAAAAAAAAAAGTCTTCCAGTCAATAAAAAAAGAAAATAACAATTTAATACCAAAAATAAATAATGGCCCCAAACTTTTAAAATTTGATAAAATATGTAAATGTAGTTTTCAGATGCAAAAGAATTCCAAACATGATACATTTAAATAGAACGATGCCTAGGTATATCATATTAAAATTACTTTATAGACAAAGAGTAAATTTTAAGTGGCCAATGGATCATGTCCTGTTGCATACAGTGCAACATAATTTGAATAGCAATGGGTTTCTCATCTGAAACCGTAAAGGCTAGAAGACAGGGTAGCAATATTTTTTAAATGCAGAAAGAAACAATGTTTCAGAATTTAAAATAACTCTTATACATCAATTAATAGAAAAAAATCCACTGATTTAAAATTGTGCAGAATGTTTGGACAGCCAAAACGACATGCTCATGACAATAAACAGAAAAACTGGCTGAACATTATTATATTTCGGGAAAACACATATGGAAAATACAATGAAATACAAATGTTCACCCATTAAGGTAGCTTAAATTAAAGAGTGACCTTTAACAAGTTCTGGCCTGAAAGTGGAGAAACTGACACCTTGATATACTACTTTCAAACTATTTATTAAAAGATTATAAGCGTTAGGAAGTCAATCAGAAATCTGTTGTTTATGCAAAATAACCTAAATATGTCATCAAAATACACAAACTGGTAGAAAATATGATGGAAAAATTAATATGAATGTGGTAGTATTAGGAAATTTTAACCTATCAGTTAAGAAAAGAAAGAATATTTGAGTATTTTATTTGTAAAAGTGATCATATATGTTCATGTGTATATATAAAAGTGATCATATATATATATATATGTATCTCCTGGACAATATACTCTGAAGCATATCATATATATATATATATATATGTGTGTATATATATATGTATATATATATCATATCATATATATATATATATATATATATATGTGTGTGTGTGTGTGTGTATCTCCTGGACAATATACTCTGGAGCATAAAATACTTTACTCAGTTAGCCATGAACGTCTTTTAAAAATATATTAGGCTATAAAATAAATTAACATTAATTTCAAACAAGCAGAACATATTTTCAGGAAACAATGCAAAATTACTGTAAATGTGTGTGAGTGGGTGTATTCATTTATCTTTTAAACATGTACATTTTAAAATGTTATTTTGTGTAGGCCCTGGCCCTCTGAAATATGGGCTACTACTTAAAATTGCCTTAAATTACAAAGTTCAACTCTAAATAATACTGTCTAAAATAAGAGAAAAATAATTATATTCTACTGGCACTCATTCTATTAATCCAGCCCTTTCATTTTCAGATATTTCCCACATGTCATTCTTCACTGTGATTAACATAATTTCTCCTCCTTCTCTTCCTCATGGCATTCTACTTCTGCCTATGCCCTAGAGATCCAGTAAATAGCTCCTCTGGTCTTTGTAAAGCAGCAACTTATTAGAATAGGCATATTTAGTAATTAACATAGAAACATGATTATTAAGAAATAACAAATACTACATTTGTTGGTTGTGTATTAATAATAAGTTATTTACCTCCTCATTTCTATAACTTTGGAACATTATTATAGATTTCATTTACATTAGAAAAAAATGGAATTTAGGGGAAGGGGACAACAATTTTTATTCTATTCATTTTTTCAACTTTTAGATTCTGAGGATACATGTACAGGTTTGATACGTGGGTATAATATATCATGCTGACATTTGGGGTAATAATGATCCCATCACCCAGGTAGTGAACATAGCACTTAATAGATAAATTTTAAGCCCACATCCCCTTTTCTCCCACCTCCCTCTAGTAGTCCCCAGTTGATAATTTTTCTTTCATAATTTTTGACTTATTTTTTCATGATGACTGATTTTCCAGTGGAGACAAAAATAGTTTTCTTTTTTAGCACTCTTATGTTAGTGTTCTATACTTATTTTGAGCACACTGTCAGAAATAGTTTAGATTTGAGAGAGCTCAGCTTAGATTTGAGATTCATTCACATTGTAGCTTTGGGAGCTTGAGAAAATAGCAGTTACCTTGAGTTTTATGTTTCTCATCTGTGAAATGAAAATCTTAGTACATACATCGGGGTACATAGTAGAAGCTAAGTAAATAGTAGTCATTACTATGATTAACCACTGTCTAATATTCACAGGCAAAAATAAGCACTTCCAGTCCCAGTCTATTTGACAAATTTAAAATCCCTAATAATTCTGATGCATCCAATAGCAATGGAAATGGTCTGTATTTACCATTTGCATGCCTGCTGGTTTCCAGTCTGCCAATAATAACTCTTGTGGCTCAAAATGTTTGAACTTTAATGACTACTAAAATGCAAGTTATTTAGTCATCTTGATTTTGTCACAGTGTTTGATTTTATTTCCAGCATCTTACTACAATAATATATTGGGGCAAATTACCTAACCAAAGGAGATAACACTTTAAAGTGTCACAATAGAACTAATCAGAAAACTTTGTATGAACCCTGTAACCTTGGTTTAGAGGCCAAGCCTTGGATTAGAGATAGCATTTAGAAAGCTGTCCCTAAAGAACAGTTCACATTTTTTTAAATGAATTTCATCAATTTCTTCTCAAAATTCAATTCAAAAATAGAAAATCAAAAGAATTATGCTCTTTACACAAAGAAGCAGAAAACTTTCTGATGAAAATGATTACCTGTTAAATTGTATATTCAGATGTTTTTACTGATTCTTATTTAACATGAAATATTTTTGTCTCTATTAAATATCCAGTAATAACAATCTGAATTACTTTTAATAATCAGCAGGATAGGAAAATTGAAAAACTCTGGGTGAATTGAAACAAAAGTGCATCGTGTGGCTTTCTTTGTTTTGAAATACCTTGAAGGTAGTATATTTTTAAGCATTGCTATTTTTTTAACCTTATAGCTATATATTGAATACAATTCTCTAGATGGATATCATAATCTTTTTTTTTTTTTTTTTTTTTTTTTTTTTTGAGACGGAGTTTCGCTCCTGTTACCCAGGCTGGAGTGCAATGGCGCGATCCTGGCTCACGGCAACCTCTGCCTCCTGGGTTCAAGCAATTCTCCTGCCTCAGCCTCCCGAGTAGCTGGGACTACAGGCACGTGCCACCATGCCCAGCTAGTTTTTGTATTTTTAGTAGAGACGGGGTCCCAGCACTTTGGGAGGCCGAGGCGGGTGGATCACGAGGTCAAGAGATCGAGACCATCCTGGATATTATACTCTTTAGGTATTCCTTCACAATGCTTTTGCTATAAATTCTTTAACTTTACAGAGCCATTTTTTGGAGGCCGATTTGGCATATCACTAGATAGAAATGCCAAGGCTTAACTGATATGGACTTGTAGTTCTTTGGCTGACTCACAAGATAACTTTCAGGCACTTTTGTGAGTTGTTCAATAAATGCTCCATTGAATGCTGATGATGAGTATGTGAACATCCTGTTAAAAAATGATTTATCATATTCAGTTCACTTTGCCATAATTTAGAGTGTCTGAATCAAAGACACTTCTTTGGTTTGTAAAATAACACAGGGCTTTAAAATAGAATTTAAGAGAGTAAAATAAAGTATTTTCTTAGAAAATAATGAACAGAGTAGTGGTAAAATTAACAGCTGAGTAGTGTAGTAAAGTACCTATATTCTTGAAATCTATTTGGATATTTTTGAGCACCTACCATGCATTAGTCACTCTTCTATGTTCTTGCAGACACAGTGGAAAACAAGAAATAAAACCTCTGCTGTCAAGAAATTTTCACTCAAATTAATTAATATAGGATTGGAATTAACATTTCATTTTAACAAACCAAAGTACATAATTTTACAACAATCCATTTTTAGTTCAGTGTCTTATTTAAAGAAATGGGAGTAAAAAGATTACATTAATGGAGCTATCAACTGAAACAGTTATTTCTAAGACTTTTCGATCATTAAGTCTTGAAAACTCCATATAATCCTCTTATCTCCTTAGAGAAAAAAATGTATATTGTTGGTTTTGCCTTGATACACTGTATTGAAGTATTGTGCCGGACTTAGAGTGGGATTAATTTTCAGCTTATTGAGGACAAATAACAAGCCACCATTTAGCATTTGGAAGCCAAAAAAAGAAAGATGATTGAGGTCAGAACAGATGAACACAAACACTGAACAGTTTCCAGCTGATGGGGCGTATTATAAAACACAGGCTAGTTTTATCAATAACATTTTTCTACTTCATTAGCTTTATTTAGCCAGAAGGCTGCAAAGAGGGGCCACAGACTTCCCCATTACTTCACTTCTGTCAAGCTGTGAGGAAAATGGCAATAAAACCTCACTGAGCCCTAAAGGGCAACCATGAATAGATCTACTTCTTTTCCCTACCTTTACTTCCAGAACTCTCTGATAATGTTTAATGCAGATTAATTAAAGCATGCACTTTAATTAACAGAAATATTCACTTGATTTCCTATTACATCTCTAGGAATCATGCAAACTGCCTCTTGGAATCAAATAGAAGAAAATTAGTGTTTTTGTCTAGTCAGAGGCAACTAGATCAGGTTATTATTAACACAGAGGAATATCTAGCTTATATCACCTGTACCCTCAATGAAGCCGTAGATACAGAGAATTTTTGATGCATTTGACACAAAAATACTAACATAGACTTTACTTAATCTTCTTAGATCAATGTAGTAAAGGGAGGAATCATATGTGTCCAGCATAAATCTTTAACACTTTTTCACTACATAGGAATAGCCTGAGTTTCCCATGGTAACTTCAAAAACAAAAATAGTAGACACTTAATCCTTAGGTGCATCAACATTTTTCATACCTCCTAGTTGAGTCTGTCTTAACAGGTAGTCTTATTTCTCAGTCTCTGGTGTACTGTGTTGATTCTGCCAAAGCTGCCTTGTTAAAAAAAAAAAAAAGTTATCACCATCACTATCATCTTTAATTTTTCTTCCATCCTTACCACCGATTTCATATAAGATATTATTTCCAAGGTTAACTCAAAATTTAAAGAAATCTTGATGGGGTTGTCTGAGTTTAGATCTTTACATAAAATCTGAAATAGGCTCCTGAAGAGATTATAGCATTGACCCACCTGTTTCAAAAACACTTCAGTGAAGGGAAGTAATAAGAAATCCCAACTGTCCAACTGCAATGCTGAGCACTGATATTAATAATTCATTTGCTTGCCTACTACCTCATCAGCCATTACAGTTTTAAAAGAGTAATCATATCATTTTCTTTTTGCAGCTCTTCAGAAACGCCACAATTCTCTGCTCAGTTCTTTTCCTAGAATGGCAATAGGCTAGAAAGTTCCCATAGTTGAAGGCTTCCTTTTATTTTCTGCAGTAGTGACAGTACTTTGGGAGAAGGACATGTTTATAGTTTCAGTATCTTTTCAAACATTCTTGCCTGGCTTCACCTGCTCTGTTGCTGCTTAAAATCCTGAAAGGGCACTCAGTGAAATCAACTTGCAGTTTCAAAAATTTGGACTGTTTTCAAGTCAGTTTTGTTTTATAAAGAACTTAAATACGGAATTTGTCATTTGAAAAATTTAAGTTATTCCAAGACATAATCCAAGAGCAATCACAGAATTTCTTGAGTGCTGAGAGAATGAGCAGCCAGGTATGCAGGGAACCTCAGTGCAATGCATACTTTTTATTTTCTCTGTGTGTTCAACAAAATTTTATTAAGCATCTATTAAACACCAGGCACAATGAAAAAGTAAGTTGAATGTAATACTGAAGCCCATAGTCCAGTGAAAATTAAAACAAATATGCAATTATCTGTAATACGTTATAATTGCCACAGCATAGGTGGAATGAATGGGTATTAGCTGCAAAAACTTTGATTTGCATGAAGGCTGGGGAAGCTTCTAGAATAAAAGTTTTTTGTTTGTGTTTTAGTTTTTAAATTAATTACTCATATTTTAACTTTTATTTTAGATTGAGGGGTACATGTGCAGGTTTTTTTATACAGGTAAATTTTGTGTCACAGGGGTTTAGTGCATGGGTTATTTTGTCAGCCAGTAATAAGCATAGCACCCACTGGATAGTTACTCTATCCTCTCCCTCCTCCCATCCTTCAGCCTCAAGTAGGCTCCAGTGTTCTTTTTTTCTGTCCATGTGTAGTCAACATTTAGCTCCCACTTATAAGTGAGAACATGTGGTATTTGGTTTTCTGCATTACTTTGCCTAGAATTGTAGCGTCTGGTTTCATTCATGTTTCTGAAAAGGACATAATCTGGTTTCTTTCTATGGCAATGTATTCTTGAGGGTTAGGACACTGTTATTCTAAAGCATTCTGCAAGTAACCAAGCATCAAAAGCTAGTAGATCAGCTATTTGCTCCCTACAAAACAATGTGCATCACAACATTTAAGAAACAATAAGCCTTCAAATTTATCTTCCCATTTAAACAAGTTGTATTAAGAAACTTGTAGAAGGATCTAGTTTAATACATTTTTCAGCCAGCATCAAGGTATTAGCAATTCCAGGCAGAACCTGAGGAAAAATTAGGAGGATGTGGAAGATACAGGTTCAGAGTCCAAGACGGCAAGAGTAAAGCATGGATGTGGGAGGACCAACCCAATATTTATTTCAAAGAGAGTGCATCCAAATAAAGTGAGTTTATAAAAGGTAAAAGTAAACATTTCAGGTAATTCTTGAAATGTTTACTTTTGCTCACCCATTCAAGTATGATTTCCAGAAGCACTTACACATCACTTGCATGCGTAGATGTTGTACTGAATACTTAGGGAAAAGTACAACGAAGAAATGTAATCACCCTCACTCCAAGGCTCCTATAATATTGTGGAAGAGGCAAATTCTCATTCTCATTCTCTCTGTCTGTCATCTGTCTATTTAGAATAGCCCCAAACTGTAATTTGCACAGACTGAGGAAACATTGCTAGATTGTGAGGGAGGGTGTACTTATTTGAGGAGATGAGGTATTTATAGAGATTTTGAAATAGTGTCTTAATGGAGAGGATGTGTGGGGAGAAGAAGGACAATCCAATCAGAGAAAATAACCGTAGTGGCAAAACACAGCTATGTGGCGGGCAAAATGTATTCTGCAAATGGTATAAGGTATAAGAAACATAGTATGGATAGGAACTTGTTAGGAGAGAAAGGTTAAAAGGCAACTTGAGATCAGATCGTGGCTATGTTTATTTGTCACATTAAATACATTTTTTACTATCTTAGTAATAATAAGACAAAGATTTTTGATATAATGAGTGTATACAAAAATTGACTGTTGTGTATAATATATTCGAAGAGGAGAGATTAGAGTAAAAATTTTAAAAGTTCATTGGCTACTGTAGTAACAGAAGAGAGAGAGAACCAATACAAAAGAAATGGAAAGGAAGCAAGGGATCAGAGCATTGTCTCCTCAGACTTGTAGAATGTAAAGCACTTGCTTGGAATGCTTTATTAAATATACATAATTTTATGAACCTATCATGAGATCTACAGATTTTATGTAGTGAAAACGGATATAGAGCTTGGAAATTGGTTTTCAGAAATAACTCAGGTAGTTTTTATCCCCAGGGAAATTTGGAAAAAGACTAAGATACAGAGGGCGTGTAATAAGGGTTGCTGATGAGGAATCTCATAGATAAGGAGACTGGGCAAAGGAGTTGCCCGGGCATGCTAAGTAGGCTCAATTATTTGGATGCAGATAAAAAGAGATGCCCATCTTAATAACATATTGTATAATCAACATATAAAGAAGTCAAATCCAGTGGTTGGACGCCAAGTGGATTACTTTTGTTGTCTGTAAAATTGGACAAATAAAGTAGTAAAGAGAGCAAAGGAGCAAGTAGACAGTGGGTCTGGAGATATAACTTAAAAATTGTAAAACAGCATAATATGGTTTGTCTGATGGCATCATTTCTTCGAAATATAAAGATTATGTATAGTACCACCTTATTTTTTTAACCGTATATAACCTAGTCAAAATATGTTTCTGTCATACTAAAACATTGAAGAATAATAACTTTTAATAATAATTTTAAACAAATCACTGTAAGATATGTTAATAGCAACTGCTCCTGCCCATACAACAGTTTTTTTTTTTCATGTTAGGGTTACAAATACAGAAGACAAGGTAAATATTTTAAAAATTCCCTATGAAAAAAGTTAGTGAAAGCCCCAGATTGAACATTTATATGTTAAGATTTCTCTCTTGACAGAAAACTTTAAAAATAAATTTCAGTGTGATACAAATGCTTGCTTTCTTTCCTTGTCTAAAGAACCCTTTTCCTCTGAATTAGCAAGATACACAGGAAATAGGAACTTACCAAATTTTTTGAACTATCTTCTGTAGATAGGAGGGAGACAGTTCTTTATCTCATGCTATTCCTTTGCCCTTGTATTTGAAGATCCAGCTTGGCCACTTACTGGATAAAATACCAAAATTTTTTTGATTAAAGCTAAAAATTACTTTAAAATTTACCATTACTACATATTTTAGTTGTCCTTGAACAGGGAAGAGATGATTTTTACATGCATACGAAGTCTTCTTTTTAAACCACATCCACTCTAAATTTTTGACTCTTCTTTATCCTTGAGTTTAAACTATTATATCTACTTGTGACATGGGTTTTTTATTTTTATATTTATTTATAAATGTATTTATTGAAAATAATAGAAGCGGGTTTATTATTTTTTTTTACTTCAGTGGTCATAACTTTGTGACAAACAGGTCAATGTCCAAACGTTTTGTCATCTTTAGAGAAATCCCATGGACCTACACCTCACAGCCATGTATCAGTGGAGGAAAGGCAAATGATGCATCCACTGGATAGTTTAACTCTCTCAACACTCCGTGGGCAAATGCCCTGCACTTCCAAAATATGTCACATGGGTACTTCAGGCAGCTGCTGAGGCAGGCACAGTATTTCTTTGCAAGTCATGTTCAGCCAGTGTTTAGGCATCCAACTGGGGGCTTAAGGATGTTGTCTCCACAAATGAAATAATACCCTTGTTCTTTAATAATCTGATATTTAGTAATGCCTGATTAAATAAAATGAAATTCATTCTCAAATATGACACAAACAAGTTTTACCTTGGTCTCACAATCAGTTGGTCTAATCCTATAACTATTTTTATTGAATATAGTTATTTCATAAAAAATATATTATGAAAATATTGTTACCTCAGCAAAAGTATTTGTTTCTGATTTTTAAAGAGTTAGTGAGACCTGACACTTAACATGTTAACATGTTTTGTTTAATTTTGGAAAAGCATAATTTATTAAATCAGGAATTAGAGATAAAATTAATGGTTTACTCCCATGTCTATCTGAAAAGAGAACATTCAAAAAATGTCAACAATTTAAACGTAGAAAACACAATAAGATTTCCTTCATCAATTTATTCAGTCCTGAATCTCTCTCGCTCTCTCTTCTCTCTCTCTTCTCTCTCTCTCTCTCTCTTCCTCTCCCCTCTTTCTACAGAGAATCTCACTCTGTCACCCAGGCTGGAGTGGAATGGTGCAGTCTAGGCTCACTGCAGCCCTCTGGGTTCAAGCGATTCTCCTGCCTCAGTCTCCCAAGTAGCTGGGATTACCAGCACCCACCACCACACCCAGATAATTTTTGTATTTTTAGTAGAGACAGGGTTTCACCATGTTGGCCAGGCAGGTCTCAAACTCCTGACCTCATGATTTGCCACCTTGGCTTCCCAAAGTGCTCGGATTACAGGCATGAGCCACTGCACCTGGCCTACTTTCATGAATTATATTTGTTTCTGATCTAAAAGAGTTCTGATCATTCTTGGTCCTCTAGTATTGTCTGAAAGTTTTCTCAGCAGTGCAGTGCTAGTTCAGATCCCTGTACCAAAGCTCTATTCTTTGAAGTATCAACATTTAAGAGTACCAGGTACAGAACTTTCTATGAGGATGTGTGATAGATTTCTACTGGAGGTCAATTTTCACTTCATAACTTATAAAGAACTTTCAGACAAACATGAGAGGAAAGCAGAAACTATTTTTATGGTAAAACTGAAAGGCTGTGATTACTTTATTATGGTAACTAATAATATCAGAATGGAAGACAGTAAAATTCTTTATTGGGATACAATAAAAAGTCTTTTATAAAGACTTGATCAATTTTTCCCTTGGGTATATAAAACGTGATAAAGAGCAAAACATTGATTAATCTCTAGTGCTGTTCTCTAAAGTGTACAACCTTTAAAACATATCTACATTAATAATAGTTTGCCTGTATATAAATAGATGTCACTATATCTATTGTTTTATTTACAGATTGTCTGTAAATTTAAATATGAGACACACTGAAAGATAGTCTTTCCCAATTACTGAAAATAAACACATCTTCACTGCTTCTCACAACACTCTATAGGCTATGGCATGTTTCATTACAAGGAATTACACACATCCTTAGCCTTGACTATAGAATGTAATTCTTGTATTTCTTCAGCAGTGCATACAAGCAATATCTAAATAAACTCAAATGAATTTAGTTTATTATGTACTAATTGGAACTCACTTTCTCTCATAGTATTTCATTATGATGAGCAAGACAAATTAAATTGTGTTTATAGTTCTCTACTGTAACCTTCATTCTTTATAGTAAACATGTCTTTGGATTGTCTACCTGGCACCTCAGTCCCTTAGGACCTCCTCCTTTCCATCCCATTCACATAAACATTATGAAGAATGACATATTTTTACATGTACCTACCCCTGATTGTGTTTTATTAGCCTAGGCATTGGTGCTTGGCTTCAGCCAGGCCAATGATTCCCTTCCCTAGAATTTTTGTACTTGTAACAGTGTCAGAAACAGACTTTTCTAGTGGCAGATTATATAGTGTGTAAAATTTGCTATCATGATAATCTATTCTGCCATGTGAATAAAGTCTACAAGCAATAAGATAAAATCTAGCTAGACAGAGAAACTGAAATGAAGCACTGACAGAAGCATAGGGTTCAAAATTTTTACATCAGTGTTTGCTGAGGTAATGCAGATGTTGTGGCCATGAGCACATAGCTAGTAAGTAGAAGAAGCAGTTCTAAAACACAGACATTCTCAGCCCTTTTCCCACTATTCTACTCATAAAAATTCCAAGAGAGCAGAGACGTTTATCTTGTCTGATTATAACTCTATCTTCAGTGAGTGGAATATCATAAATGCTCAATAAATATTTTTAAGTAAATAAGTATGGAATACCCTACTTGGATTATTAGCCAAACTTAAGTTTTCTCATCCCGACAATGGGTTGGGAGTAGCAATAAAGGCTGGCATAGACATGTGGGTTTTCTTTGCATAAAAATACAAAATTATCATGCTTAATATACTGTACTCATGATTAGTGAGTATATGGTGGTACTACTGGAAGTAAAATACATGCATAATTTTCCTTATGTGAAATGATTCTTGTATACTTTTTAAAACTCATTTTTATATAATGGCAATAGCTAAGAATAATGTACTTACATAAACACTTGCTCTGACATTGAATCAGTGATGGACAGATATGGTCTTATTACTACAGGTACACATGCACATTCAAAGATGTACTATGCAAGAACTTACATTTTTTATTTAGTTTTTGTTCTCATTACCGTTTTCTATTTTAATACTTATTAATTGTATGAAAGATGGTGACTCAGTCGAGGGTCTTTTAAGAAAATATCATACAATAAAGGGGGTAACCTAAAAACCTGCATAATTTGTGCATTCCATTGATATAAAAACACAATTGCTAAATCTTAACATAATTTGTGCAAAATGTATAATATGAATCATGCCCTAATAACATATTTTGAAATGGAAATTTAAAAATGACACAAATTAAAAATCCAACACATTGTAAAATCTGAAAAACATGGCAACTTTCCTTGTTTTTGTTGCACTTATTGGAAAAAAAAAAAAAAAAAATGGATGTGAGGGGGAGTGGCCAAGATGGCCAAATAGGAACAGCTCCGGAGCACAGATCCCAGCAAGAGCTACACAGTCCCGACCAAGGTACTAGGTGAATCTCGATGGGACTTGCTGGACAGTGGGTGTAGCCCAAGGAGGGTGAGCTGAGGCAGGGTGGACGATGCCTCACCCAGAAAGTACAACAAATCAAAGGACAACCCCCCCCTCAACCCAATGGAGGCCATTGGGGGCTTTTCTAGCCACTCCAGCACTCCGGCACTCTGGTTCAGATACTGCGCTTCTCCTGCGGTCTTTATAGCCCACAGACAAGGAAATTCTCACTTGCCGGCCTACAAACGCCATGGGTTTCCAGTACGGCTATTTCAGCCAGTGTCACAAGTTTCCAGCACAAAAATTGTGTACAAATCTGGGCAGCTCTTTTTACTGGCATCTGGAAGGCCTGGGAGACAGAGCTGCCCATTCACCTGAAAAAGAGGGGGATGAAAGCCGGGAGCCAGGTGATCTGGCTCAGCAGGTGTCAATCCCACAAATACCAGCAATCTTAAACCCACTAGGTTAAGAGTTTCACAGCCAGTGCAGCTCTTTGAGCTTGACCCAGGACTGTTGAGCTCTGGGGAAAAGGAACAACCAGTACCAGTCACTCCAAAAATGTACTGAATGGTAAAAACCATTGACACAATGAAGAAACTGCATCAACCAGCAGCCAAAACAACCAGCTAGTATTAAAATGGCAGGAACAAATTCACACATAACAATATTAAACTTAAATGTAAACAGGCTAAATGCTCCAATCAAAAGATACAGACTAGCAAATTGGATAAAAGGTCAAGACTCATCGGTGTGCTATATTCAGCAGACTCATCTCATGTGCAAAGACACACACAGACTCAAAATAAAGTGATGGAGGATGATTTACCAAGCAGATGGAGAGCAAAAGAAAGCAGGGATTGCAATCCTAGTCTCTGATAAAATAGACTTCAAACCAACAAAGATCAAAAGAGACAAAGAGGGGGATTGCATAATGGTAAAAGGATCAAAGCAACAAAAAGAGCTAAATATCCTAAATATATATGCACCCAATACAGAAGAACCCAGATACATAAAGCAAGTTCTTAATCACCTACAAAGAGACTTAGACTTTCACATAATAATAGTGGGAGATTTTAACACTCCACTGTCAATGTTAGATCAATGAGACAGAAAATCAACAAGGATATCCAGGACTTCAATGCATATCTGGACCAAGCAGACCTAATAGACATCTACAGAACTCTCCACCCCAAATGCACAGAATATACATTCTCAGCACCACATCACACATACTCTAAAATTGACCACATAATTGGAAGTAAATCACTCCTCAGCAAATGCAAAAGAACAGAAATCTTAACAAATAGTCTCTCAGACCACAGCACAATCAAATTAGAACTCAGGATTAAGAAACTCACTTAAAACTGCACAATTCCATGGAAACTGAAGAACCTGCTCCTGAGTGACTACAGGATAAATAATGAAAGCAAGGCAGAAATAAAGATGTTCTTTGAAACCAATAAGAGTGAAGACATAATGTAACAGAATCTCTGGGACACATTTAAAGCAGTGTCTAGAGGGAAATTTATAGCACTAAATACCCCTAGAAAAGCAAGGAAAGATCTAAAATGCATACCCTATCATCAAAATTAAAAGAGCAAGTGAAGCAAGATCAAACAAATTCAAAAGCTAGCAGAAGACAAGAAATAACTAAGATCAGAGCAGAACTGAAGGAGACGGAGACATGAAAAACCCTTAAAAAAAAATCAATAAATCCTGGACCTGGTTTTTTGAAAAGATCAACAAAATAGATCTACTGCTAGCCAGACTCATAAAAAAGAGAGAAGAATCAAATAGATGTAATAAAAAGTGATAAAGGGGATATCATCAATAATTCCACAGAAATACAAACTACCATTAGAGATTACTAAAAACAGCTTTATGCATATAAACCAACCAGTAAATCTAGAAGAAATGGGTAAATACCCAGACACACCCTCCCAAGACTAAACTGGGAAGAAGATGAATCCCTGAATTAACCAATGACAAGGTCTGAAGTAGAGACAGCAATTAATAGCCTACCAACCAAAAAATGTCCAGGTACAGATGAGTACATAGCCAAATTCTACCAGACATACAAAGAGGAGCTGATACCATTAGTTCTGAAACTATTTCAAATAATACAAAAATAGGGAATACTCCCTAACTCATTTTCTGAGATCAACATCATCCTGATACCAAAACCCAGCAGAAATGCAAGAACAACAAAAAAAACTTGAGGCCAATATCCGTGATGAACATCGATGTAAAAATCTTCAGTAAAATACTGGCAAACCAACTGCAACAGCACATAAAAAAGCTTATCCATCATGATCAAGAAGACTTCCTCTAGGGATGCAAGGCTGGTTCAACATATGCAAATCTATAAATGTAATCCATCACATAAACAGAACCAAAGACAAAAACCATATGATTATGTCAATAGATGCAGAGAAGGCCTTCAACAAAACTCAACAGCCTTTATGCTAAAAACTCTTAATAAACTAGGTATTGATATAATGTATCTCAAAATAATAGAAGCTATTTATGACAAATCCACAGCTAGTATCATACTGAATGGGCAAAAACTGGAAGGATTCTCTTTGAAAACTGACACTAGACAAGGGTGGCCTCTCTCAGTACTCCTCTTCAACACAGTCTTGGAAGTTCTAGCCAGAGCAATCAGGTAAGAAAAACAAAACAAAGGATATTCAATTGGAAAAAGAGGAAATCATTGTCTCTATTTGCAGACAACATTATAGTAGATTTAGAAGACCCCATCGTCTCAGCCCAAAATCTCTTTAAGATGATAAGCAACTTCAGCACAGTCTCGGGATATAAAATCAGTGTGCAGAAATCACAAGCATTCCTATAGACCAGTAACAGACTAACAGTGAGCCAAATCAAGAGCAAACTCCCATTCAAAATTGCTACAAAGAGAATAAAATACCTGGGAATACAACTAACAAAGAACATGAAGGACCTCTTCAAGGAGAACTACAAACCACTGCTCAAAGAAATAAATAAGAGAGGACACAAACAGATAGAAAAACATTCCATGCTCATGGTTAGGAAGAATCAGTATCATGAAAGTGGCCATAATGCCCAGTGTAATTTATACATTCAATGCTATCCCCATCAAACTACTATTGACCTTCTTCACAGAACTGGGAAAAAACATCTTAAACTTAACATGGAACCAAAAGTGGCCCCACCAAGTCAAGATAATCCTAAGCAAAAAGAACAAAGCTGGAGGCATCACGGTACCTGACTTCAAATTATACTACAAGGCTACAGTAATCAAAACAGCATGGTACTGGTACCAAAAGAGATATACAGACCAATGGAACAGAACAGAAGCCTTGGAAGTAATACCACACATCTACAACCATCTGATCTTGGAGAAACTGGACAAAAACAAGCAATGGGTAAAAGATTCCCTGTTTAACAAATGGTGTTGGAAAAACTGGCTAACCATGTGCAGAAAACTGAAACTGGACCCGTTCCTTACACCTTATACAAAAATTAACTCCAGATGGATTGAAGATGTAAACACAAGACCTAACACCATAAAAACCCTAGAAGAAAACCTAGGCAATACCATTCAGGACATAGGCATAGGCAAGGACTTCATGACTAAAACACCAAAAGCAAGGGCAGCAAAAGCCAAAATAGACAAATTGGATCTAATTAAACTTAAGAGCTTCCACACAGAAAAAGAAACAATCATTAGACTGAACTGGCAACCAACAGAATGGGAAAATTTTTGCAAGCTACCCATCAGACAAAGGGCTAATATCCACAATCTACAAATAACTAAAACAAATTTACAAGAAAAAAACAATCCCATCAAAAAGTGGGCAAAAGATAAGAACAGACACTTCTCAAAAGAAGACATTTATGCAGCCAACAAACATACGAAAAAAAGCTCATCACTACAGATCCTTAGAGAAATGCAAATCAAATCCACATTGAGATATCATCTCATGCCAGTTAGAATGGTGATCATTAAAAAATCTGGAGACAATAGATGCTGGAAAGGATGTGGAGTAATAGGAACACTCTTACACTGTTGGTGGGAGTGTAAATTAGTTCAACCATTGTGGAAGAAAGTGTTGCAATTCCTCAAGAATCTAGAAATAGAAACACCATTTGACCCAGTAATCCTATTACTGGGTATATACCCAAAGTACTGTAAATCATTCTGTTACAAAGACACATGCACACATATTTTTATTGTGGCACTGTTCATGATAGGAAAGACTTGGAATAAACTTAGATACCCATCAATTATAGACTGGATTAAGAAAATTTGGCCCATATAAACCATGGAATACTATGCATCCATAAAAAAGATGAGTTCATGTTCTTTGCAGGGACATGAATAAAACTGGAAACCATCATTCTCAGCAAACTGACACAAGAACAGAAAACCAAACACTGCATGTTCTCATAAGTGGGTGTGGAACAATAAGAACACATAGACACAGGGAGGGGAACTTCACACACTGGGGCCTGTCTGCTGTGGGAGGCTATAGAGGAAGGATAGCATGTAGGTACCTAATGTAGATGATGGGGTGATTGATGCAGCAAACCACCATGGCATGTGTATACCTGTGTTACAAACCTACACATTCTGAACATGTAGTTCAGAACTTAAATAAAAAATAAAAAAAGAAATAAGGCAAAATCCCACTTAGGAGATCTAAGATACAAGGCTGGAGCAAGAATACAAGAAAGGTAGTTTGATGCTGATATGCAAAGAGGTATACTGGAGCTTGTGAAACTTTTCTATTTCTGGCCTGGATTGTCCTACATAGGTACTAAATGGTCACAAATATGAGGGATAAGAAGAATGCAGACCAGGGATTCAGGATCAGTATATTTTACATTTTTCTTAAATAGGCCAAGTTGGGGCAGGTTGGGAGGACAATCGAGGCAAAAATGATGTAATTTAATACACTTTTTTTTTTTTTTTTTGAGACGGAGTTTCGCTCTTGTTACCCAGGCTGGAGTGCAATGGCGCGATCTCGGCTCACCGCAACCTCCGCCTCCTGGGTTCAAGCGATTCTCCTGCCTCAGCCTCCCGAGCAGCTGGGACTACAGGCACGTGCCACCGTGCCCAGCTAATTTTTGCATTTTTAGTAGAGACGGGGTTTCACCGTGTTGACCAGGATGGTCTCGATCTCTTGACCTCGTGATCCACCCGCCTCGGCCTCCCAAAGTGCTGGGACTACAGGCGTGAGCCACCGCGCCCGGCCTAATACACTTTTTTTAAAAAAAACATTGAGCAGATTAATTTTAATTTTGACTTTGCTTCTCTAACTATTTGGCCTTCCTTAAAATAGGAATATGTCCAGAGTATATGGAAAACAGTAATCAAGGCAGCATTTGTGGATCAGATTGAGAGAAGAGTTAAGCTGCAAGCTCAGAAAATTAGAATCATGTCACTCAAAACATCCTGGCTTGTCTTCTCCTGAAATATGAAATATTTGGAAAATCTGAAACAGAGGAATTAATAATCTACTGACTTGCATTTCTAGAGGATACTGTGGGCTGTTGTATTGAAAATAACAGATAGAAGATAATGATGGGAGATGGGTGAGCAGTTAGTGGTTACTGTACTTTATGGTGCCTGGAATTGAAACGCTTACAGTAAAATTGGATTCTAGATTCAGATACACAAATACTGTGAACTTTTGAAAACAAGGAAACAAGCTAATTTAAAGGACAAAGCTCTGAGAATCTTGATTTTGTATCACTTATTAGTTCTTACTGATTCTTCTGATAAAAAGTGGTATAGTTGCATAATACAGAAGATTAAATTGGCTATTAGCGTATGATTTATTACAAGTATGAAATTCTAAATTTTTAGTAGAAAAGTTTCACTGTATGCTTTGCTAATTTTGCAAAATGTGTGCAATGGTTTGACTGATGTGTACATTATCCTGCTAGTACACTGTCATAGTTAAGTATTAAAGCAATCAATACTAGAAAAATAAATCCAATTTACTTGGGGTCATAGTATTTGTTCATTTATATAATTCACTGTAATGAATAGAAAGTCACCATGACACAGCAGATGAAAATTATGACCAGAATTTTTAAACTTTAAAAAACACTAATTCTTCACACAGAATAGTTACAAGTTAGTCATGTACAATTTTGCAAAACAATTCTTTTGAGTTATTTTCATCATAAACATTGTGTTATGCACAATAATGCCCTCCCCGCCAGCCCCATAATATGTTCATTCCTAATCCCTGCACCTGTGAATATGTAAGGTCACTTGATTAAAGAGAATGAAGTGGGTAGACAGAATTAAGTATACCTTAAAGGAATCAGCTGCACTTGGTATAACATAGTATTCTGTAACATCAAGATGTGTCCAATGTAATCATAATAGACCTTATAGGAAGGAGGCAGGTGAGTCAACATCAGAGAGGATGTGATGACAGAGCAAGGTTGGGATGATGTGGAGACTCAACCTGCCATTCCTGCCTTTCAAGAGGGAAGAGCCAAAACCTTGGAGGGCCTCTAGAAGCTAGAAAGTAGAAAAGCAGTTATCACCTAGAGCCTCCATAAGTGAATGCCTTCTTCTAACATCTTGCTTTGAGTCCAATGAAATTAGCTTCAGACTTCAGAATTCTAGAACTGTATGATATGATTCATGATGTTTTAAGCCACTAGGTTTATGGTAACTTGTTATAGCAGCCATAGAAAACTACTTAAAATATAAATTTAATGTTTATCAGATTGATTATACTTATATTTGTAACCATTTTAACTGATACTTTTGCAAGATTTTATTCTTGGAAATGGGCTTCAGTAATGGGAGATTACAAAATATCTTACTAGACATTGTCTCAGCTCTGATTATTAAAAAGGCCCCTTCCTCCTAACACAAAAATATACCAACCTGAAAATGTGTAGCTATACTCTGTCTTTATACAAATTTCAGGTTTAAATTTTATATAATCTATGTGGTCACTGAAACCACCGTGTGAAAATTTAATATAAAATTGTCTTAATTTGAAAGTGCCATGGGGCACCTCACAGAGACAAATGCAAGTTCTTTCCCTAAAGCTATTTTTTACCTGATACCCCACAGAATGTCCACAGATTTAGACCAGATTACTAATGTAAGCACAAAAACAAATAAATAACTAGGAAAGCCACTATCATGAAAAGGTAGCAGAAATAGTAAATAGAATTAAATTCCAAAAACTTCAAATACAGAGTTTACAACTACAGAATATAAAATGAGTATACATAAATGTAGATATAATTTAAGGACTGAAAAAGCAAAGATCAAAAGATTATAAAAGTGCTCTAGGATATTTTTAAAGAACAGAATGGAAGTTCAAAAACGGAACTCACAGTTATATAAAAATTCAATACACAGATGTAATAGCATATTGAACAAAACTGAAGAGATGAAAAACAGTGAAATAAAAAAAAAACTTTAGAAAGATCAAAGAGAAAAAGCAGATTATTAGTCAATATACCACAGTTATTTTGACAGTAAATTGCTCATGAACATTAAGAGCAATCTGCATATGATGAGGTGCTTTCTTTAATGTTCTGAGAAATAATAACTATAAATTTTCGACTATGTATTAAAGTAAATGATTATTTGGGAATAAAGTAAAATTAAAGATAGTTTCACCAATAGGTCTGTAATTTAAAACAAAACAAAATGATCAATGAGAAATTTAATATATTGATCTAGGATTGGAAAGAAGATAGAGTATATGCAAAATAGCTTACATCTATATTTGTAATATTTTCCTAAACTAGTTATTGTATATTAGTCATTATCTTGCAATATTCTACAGCTTTTTTAACTGAGAGGCTTTGTAATTTTAAAAATAATTTTATAGAAAATCTGTAATATCAAATGCACAGTGTTATAAAGGACAATTTGGGAATACCATCTTAGAATTCAAAGAAAGAAAATAAAGAATAAAATATAACAAATTCAATTAACTGGTACAGTTTCAATTGATAATCAGCATTTGGAGTATCAAAAGTAAATAAATAGAAAACATGCAAAGGTGCAACAGAATGATAAACTGAGCTGAAAACAGTAGTCCCATTAAAAAGTGCACATGCAAAGTTGATCTCTCATTGCTCTAGACCAAATGAATGCAAAGAAGAGAGCAGATGGATGTAATGTGTGTATATATGTATGAATATATATACATATACATATATATGTATTACACATATATGTATATGTATATATACATACATATATGTAATGTGTGTATATATACATATATACATAAACACAAATGTATGTATACATATAAACATATATACATTTATGTATACATACATATATATACATGTATATGAATGTATATATACATATATGTATATATAAAGAAAAATGATCAATGAGAAATAAATTTAGTATATTAGATAATCTAGGATTGGAAAGAAAAAGTTTATGCAAAATAGCCTAAATCTGTATTTCTAATATTTTCCTAAACTAGTCCTATACATATACTGTGTATATATACATATGTACACGTGTATATATATATACACACAGTATATATACACATATGTATATCCACAGTATATATACACATATGTATATCTATATATACCTACATTTATATATGTGTTTATATATATAATATATAAATAAAGTTCTGGTTTCTATACAAGAAAAGTCTGTTGTCTAATATAACAACAGTAACAAACTCAAAGAACCTTTTTTCTTTTCTTATTTTTTAATATAATGAACACTTGTAACACAGTAGTACCATACATATCTAAATACCTATGCTGAAAAATTATAGGTTCCTTGGGAAGTATTTAAATACCCATCTCTTACACATGAATAAATCTAGTAGACAAAAATAAAAAAATCTTCAGTGAATATTAAGGATGAGGTTGAAGTCACTGATATATTAGTACCAATTACATCAATAGTGTAACTACACCTTATATTCAAGGTTTTGTAAAACAGGTACGTAAGTCTTCATTATCAACCCATCTCTCCCTATCATTATTTTATATTCACAATTATATAAATTATAAGTATATATTATAAAAATAAATATATATTTACTTATTTCTGACCTTTGTATTGCACACAAATGAAGCTAAAACAAAAATTCAAGGAGGTGGAGTTGAAGCTTCTGACTAGTTGAAAATATATTTTATTATCTAACCTTTAGCATTTTTTTTTTCTTGGTCATGCAGGACCCATTGAACCAGACAAAAAATTAGGACCCACTCTAATAGAATTACCCTATACAAAGCTAACACCCTAATTTTGTCAAGCATGAACTAGGAATAAAACAACCCTCCATAATAAGTCAGCATGGAAATTTGCAGGTTTTGACGTTGAGTAGAAGAAAGGAAAAAAAAAAATCTACCAAGACAAAATTTTCACTGCAAGTAGATTCTCATGCAGAAGTGTGTTCCACAGTAAATTTAAGGATGAAAATTGCTCCTCAGTGCCCAGTAGTAGTAAATGCTAATTTCTTCTAGAACATACTCAACAAAGCTCTAAACATATTCACAGAAAAAATCCCAAAAAAGAATGAGTTCATCATTAAAAATTACAAGACAGCTCAGAAGACAAAGTATCATGTGCATGAGGCAGTAGAAATCATAGTCCTCCAAAGACTTCAGGGAAAGATGTCTGGGTAATAAAAGTAGGGGGCCTTTTTAATCTATGGTAGAATTTGCTTTCAGTATGAGAATAGTGGAAAATTAATGAGGGTTGCTTTATAAATTTAAATATTATCTATATTTTAACTTTTGATTCCATAAGATTACATTAAATTAAATGTTTTGATCCTTCTTAAATGTGTTTGATGCAGTGCATTCAAAGATCCTAAAGATACAGGAAAATTCGAGGATTATTTCCCATGTGTAGTTCTCATTCCTTTGACAGTTCAGTAGACCTGGCCCCTTGAGAACTTCATGTTACCACTTTAGGACTTTCTATCTCTATTTCAAGATGAAGGCTTTGAGGTGTTATTGTCTTATTAGAAAGGAAGCTCTAAGGAGTCCAGAAATACAATTCCTGAGTGTACTACTCTTAATTGTAAGATCGAGTATGACATTGGTTTATCCTAGTTCCCATTTCCTAGTTAGTGACTTGTTATTAATAGATTATTTTACAATATGACAAACAATAAAAGGATATAATTTTGATTAGTATGGCACCTTCCCAGATAACATTTGCATTTCCCCTTCCAAGGGCTGCTACCTATACACACACACGGAAAAGGAAGAATGCATGGCTGTAGTAGATACTGCTGGTGCTCTACACAGATACCCTCTAATGGAGCAGTGTACCCTCAACTTCTGAGAGTGTTAGCTGCTAATGACCCACAGTTTCCCACTTCTGAGGATGGCCCAGGACCCAGAGGAGCCTCTTTGCCAGAAAATGCCTAGAAATTTATGTTCTCTAACAAGAGGCAGCGACAGCTAATGGCTGATTGAGTTGGAAATACAAAAGGCTGATCGTTGTCTCAAGGTGTGACACCTGTGTGGTGGTGTTTATTTCCTATGGTTCTCTATGGCCTTTAGTGGTACCCAGACTTTTGCTTGGCTTTATTCCTTATCCCACTTCTTTCACCCTCTCACAGGTTTCATCTGAGAGTACTCCCTCACTAAATCCCTTGCACAATAATCAGTATGTATGGTTCTTTATGTAAGAAGCTCATGCTAAGAAAAAATATGTGGAATTGTCATAGACTGTTTTTTGTTACGGTAAATCATATGCAGTCAGACATTTGGGAACTCCTCCTGTAGAACCCACAAAATAAAGTATCCTTTGTTCCTCCTGCTTATGACACTCCATTATGTTAAGTGAATGTAGTCTGTGGCATAAGTGTATGTATGTGCATTTATAAAATCTGCATGTAGATATTTTTACATGTATTAATATACCAAATGCATTCATTGTGTGAAACCTGAAATATTTTGTGACTTCTAGGATAATGTTACTTACTTTCAGCTAAAATAAAATTTGAACTGTTTATAGGTCAAAATTTAAAAATAGTAAAAAGTTTTGTGTGTACATGTGTGCATGTCTGTGTGTTGTCTTCAGGTAAAGGTGAATTGTTTAGAGAAAAAAGTATCCAGGATTGTTTCAGGATGTTGGTATTGGTATAGCCATTATGTGAAGAACTCACGTATTAGAAAAGACATTATTGAGATGAAAACAAAAAAAACACAGATTAATTTTATAAGGTTGCAGTTATACCAGAGTGAACATTTTTTTAAAAGGAAAGACTTTTAAGTAGAAAAATTCCTCAACTGTAATTAACCACAGCCTAAAAGAATTTAAAATTCTTTTTTCTGTAAAAAAAAAATAACAAAAACCTGTTTTGTTCCCTTGCTCTTTCTGAAGTGCTTGCACATTGTTTATGTTGCTTTTATAACTTTGCAAATGATACCACTAGTTCCTTTGAACCATTACATCTGATTTTAATGCCCAAGAAAGAACTTTTTAGATTGAATTCCCCCAGTGCTTCCACTGAACACTCGGATGGTTTCAGTCCTCATCCTTAGCACTGGCTTGGGGTCTGGGAAGAGAGACATTAGAGTGGAGAAATAAAGATGTCTAGGGCCAGATTGTTGCGTTTACTAAGCTGATGGGACTTATATTTTAGCTAGTTAGCTTTTTATGCATACATTCATGCATCTCCAATAAGCATTCCTTGAACATTTAATGTGTGGAGAATGAAAGGAGCATCTCAGTGTATTAGAACAGGCAAGGCACATTTTCTGTGCTAAAGGAGTTGCAAGTGTAGAATTAGAAGTCATGAATAAAATAATATATCACTAAGCATCATTTGCTAAGAGTCACAGAAGCAGTGTAAGCAAGGCCCAAGCATTTAAGAAAAAAGAGCAAGGCAAAAAATAGAGGTATGTTAAAAAAAAAAAAAAAGACTCTTAGTTGTCTATGACCCAATTCATCATAAATGAAAAAATCCCTTACTTAAAAAATAGAGATGACACCATAAAATCATACCCCAAGACAGACACACACACATCAAAATATTAATTCACATATGTTCATAGTCACAGATATGGAAAGGTAAATTTTGGGGATAGGGAAATCCAACTTTGTTCAGTTAAAAAGAAATGGAAAGATGTAGGTTAGGTATTTTTATAGGCCATCAAATTTCTTTATCTTGTAATATTTTGTAGCAGCCATGTCAAATGTAGAACAAATGCTATAAAAATTCTGTTCAGTTTCATTTCAAAGCTTTCAAAATGTATTTTACTTGAAGCATTTAATAATGTTCATCTAATATGCTAGTCTTCTGCCCTGGGACTAAGGGTCTAAAAGTCAGAAACAAAAGACTCTCAGTTGGCAAAATCCTAAATTTCCCTTCTAGTACATGCTTAATACATTCTTTGGATACCTGGCTTAGTATTTTTTTTCCTTGAAAGTCTTTGGATTTTTTTTCAATTGTAGGAAACACAGACTATATATATATATATATATATATATATATATATATATATATATATATATATATATGTATATAGACTATTTACAAATGAGATGTTAATCTCAAAATATATTATTTATGTAAATAGAGCATAGAATTCTCCAAATGACTATTATTGGGGTTTCTATATTTTATAACTGATTTTTGCCTACTTTATCTATCAATTATTAAAATATGTATGTAATATCTCTAAATAGGATGATAGATTATTCTCTTTTTCTCTGCAGTCCTGTCAAGTTTCATTTATTTTGTGGCAATGTTGTTAGATTCCTACAAATAAAAAACTTGTATCCTCCTAGTGAATTGAAATGTTTACAATCACAAATTGACCCTGTTTACCTCAACAAAGTTTTATGTCTTCAAATATATTTTATATGAAAATTAGCATAGAATGCCGGCTCCCTTTTGCCTAATATAGCTCTGGTCTGTAATTTTAATTATTTTCAACCTTTCTGCAACCTTATATTTAACTGTTGTGCCCCTTGTATACAGCACAGCCTCTTTGAATTGTTTTATTCAGCCTTTTGCCTTTTCCTTCTGGTAATGTTCTCTTTTCTTCTGCTGTGAAACTGGGGCTTTATCATGGCCTGTTTAAATTCTAAGCTGAGGTGTTTGGAACTACACAGGAAATAGGAATATTCTCTGTTAAGGTAACACATTTTTAGGGATAATTTAACCTTTATATTCAGCACCAAGATTTGGGACTGGAAATTTTTCTATATTCCCTGGAAAAGTTGGATATCTTTTAAGTTTATTCTCTCTCTCTGAGATCTCATTTTTTGTGGAGTCTGATTTTTATGTAGAGGAATGGGAGATGTTAAAAATAAAAAGATATATTTCTCATTTTTTTTAAAGCAAGAGTCCATGCTGAATTCCAATTTTTTACTTTCAAACACTTATTAAGTACTTAATAGATTTCTATGCAATGCAAGATAAACGTGTCAAACCCTCAACAGACATTCTGTCTACCTTATTGCTTGCCTCAGTCATTTCACTACAAATGCAAGGGTGTGATTCATATGCTTGTCATTCATTCATGGCATCCCTTGATACTTGCCTGTTTGTTTATAAAGCAGAGTGAAGGGAATGAAATAATGGAAAGGACAATGTTGTCTTCTCGATGTCCCATACAATCAAGACCTTCTATCAGTTATTGGTACATGTATTTTAATCATATATCTGAAGGACCCAGCTATTCTGCTCACTTCCCTCGTGTTCTGTACTGTTCTTACTGAGTTCAACATTGGTTTACTACTTTTGCCAACTCCATAGCATCTCTCACCAAAATTTATTTCCCTAACAGCATGTCTCAAGTTTCAAATTGTATTGATTAGACATCCTTGAATATACAAACTCACTTTAAATTCAACATTTCTGAATCTTTAGTTGTGATTTTTCCCTCTAAATTCATCAGACCCATGATCACACAGTCCTCTGAAGAAAGATTTCCTGCTGGAGCATATTAAGTGTACATTTTTATAAGGTGCTATATGCAGTAGACTTCACAAAGTGGGGGAGACAAAACTATCAATACTAAACCTCTTCAATCCTCTCAATTCTTGTTTTATAATTTTCCACTGTCCTTTTAATCTTGGAGTATAAAATAATATTAATTTAATCTTACATTTTAAGGGAGTTAATGTTATAAAATCCCCCTGCCCACTCCCCGACAAATGTCAGAAAATACTCTGACTTAATCCAATTACCTGGTTATTCATGTAGTCTATTCCTAAAACTTCCCTTAATAAGAAATTCATCTAATTAGGAGACAATCACTTGTCTCCTAACAGCTAGCTGTTATCTTTTTAAAATTAAACAAAATTTAGGCTATGTCTTCTTTCTCTCTCTTCATCTTAATTCTAGCCTGATACCCTGAAATTTCACTAAGACTAGTGACATTTTGCTCAAATTCTTCACAACTATCAGTTAAAGTTAGAATATAATTTTCATGATATCACCCACTTACTCTAGAAACAAAATGGGATCTTCATGCTTATTTGGTCAAATTCCAGCTCTCATTTTTCAGGATTATTACCTCAGTTAATTCCACTTTATGATAGAATGTTCTGCCACCTGCCATTCTCAAACCTGTCGGCGTATTTTGATTACATAGGAGTCATTTCAAAAACATCCATCCTTAGATGCCACCACATAGCAAGGAGACTTGGATGAGCACTTTAGAAGTTCCTCAGGTGATTCTAAATGTAGCCATGTTTGAGACCCAAAGTTAAGTTCTTACAAAGCCTTCCAGTTCCATCATAATCTCTCATGTTTTTACTACTTTGTAAGGCTTCTTCTCATATTCCAGTCAACACAAATTTCCCCCAAAAATAAAAGTTAATATGTAATAATTTTATCAGAAAGAATTTTCCTTATTGGAAAATAATAAAGTACTTTAACAGCATACTGGGCCTTTACAATACAGAACTTTCTTTGTGCTCCCATTTTCCTCTTTCATCTTTTATCCATAGTGAAAGCTCTATTTTCTGATCTCTAGTTTCACTACAATAAAAAATTATTATCAATTGTTTCCATCTGAATTAGCATTTTATTAAGTCAATGTGTTTATGCTCTCTCATAGTGAAGGGAATGAAATCATGGGAAGGACAATTTTGCCTTCTCTCAATACATATTATTTTTGTGGTTCTACCCATAAGTAACCAAACATAAGTTGGATAATACTAAGAAGTAGAAAGAATTTTTTTTAAGTCAAGACCCATTGGTGTGCTGTATTCAGGAAACCCATCTCACATTCAAGGACACACAGAGACTTCCTCAAGGATGGAGAAAGATTTACGAAGCAAATGGAGAGCAAAAAAGGCAGGAGTTGCAATCCTAGTCTCTGATAAATTGGCCTTTAAACCAACAAAGACCAAAAGAGACAAAGAAGGGCATTACGCAGTGGCAAAAGGATCAATGCAACAAGAAGAGCTAACTATCCTAAACATATACCCACCCATTACAGGAACACCCAGATACATAAAGCAAGTTCTTAATGACCTACAAAGAAACTTAAACTCCCAACACATAATAGTGGGAGACTTTAGCACTCCACTGTCAATATTAGATCAACGAGACAGTAGATTAACAAGGATATCCAGGACTTGAACTCAGATGTGGACCAAGTGGACCTAATAGACATCTACAGAACCCTCTACCCCAAATCCACAGAATATACATTATTCTCAGCACCACATCACACGTACTCTAAAATCGACCACATAATTGGAAGTAAATCACTCCTCAGCAAATGCAAAAGAATGGAAATCATAACAAACGGTCTCTCAGGCCACAGTACAATCAAATTAGATCTCAGGATTAAGAAACTAACTCAGAATCGCACAACTTCATGGAAACTGAACAAATAGCTCCTGAATGTCGACTGGATAAACAGTGAAATGAAGGCAGAAATAAAGATGTTCATTGAAACCAACGAGAATGAAGATGCAACATACCACAATCTCTGGGACACATTTAAAGCAATGTCTAGAGGAAAATTTATAGCAATAAATGCCCACATGAGAAGCAAGGAAAGATCTAAAATCGACACCCTATCATCAAAATTGAAAGAGCTGAAGGAGCAAGATAAGACTCAAAAGCTAGCAGAAGACAAGAAATAACTGAGATCAGAATAGAAATGAAGGAGATGGAGACACAAAAAACACTTCAAAAAATCAATAAATCCAGGAACTGGTTTTTTGAAAAGATCAACAAAATACAACACTAGCCAGATTAATAGAAAAGAGAGAAGAATCGAATATGCAATAAAAAATGATAAAGGGGATATCACCACCGATTCAACAGAAATACAAGCTACCATCAGAGATTACTATAAACAACTCTATGCACATAAACCTGGAAGAAATGGACAAATTCCTGGACACTTGCACCCTCCCAAGCCTAAACCAGGAGGAAGTTGAAACCCTGAATAGACCAATAAATAACAAGGGCTGAAGTAGAGGTAGCAATTAATAGCCTATCAACCAAAAAAAGTCCAAGTCCAGATGGGTTCCCAAGCAAATTCTACCCGACATACAAAGAGGAGTTGGTACCATTCCTTCTGAAACTATTCTAAACAATACAAAAACAAGGAATCCTTCCCAGTTCATTTTATGAGACCAACATCATCCTGATACTAAAACCCAGCAGAGATTCAACAAAAAAAGAAAACTTCAGGCCATTATCCATGTTGAACATAGATACAAAAATCTTCAATAAAATGCTGGCAAACCAATTGCAACAGCACATCAAAAAGCTTATCCATCACGATCAAGTAGGCTTCATCCTGGGGATGCAAGGCTGGTTCAACATATGCAAGTCTATAAATGTAATCCACCACATAAACAGAACCAAAGACAAAAACCACATGATTATCTCAATAGATGCAGAGAAGACCTTTGACAAAATTCAACAGCCCTTTATGCTAAAAACTCTCAATAAACTAGGTATCCATGGAATATATCTCAAAATAATAAAAGATATTTATGACAAGTCCACAGCCAATATCATATTGAATGGGCAAAAACTGGAAGCATTCCCTTTGAAATCTGGCACTAGACAAGGATGCCCTCTCTCACCACTCCTATTCAATATAGTATTGGAAGTTCCAGCCAGAGCAATCAGGCAAGAAACAAAGGGTATTCAAATAGGAAAGGAGGAAGTCAGATTGTCTCTATTTGCAGATGACATCATTGTATATTTAGAAGACCCCATTGCCTCAGCCCAAAATCTCCTTAAGATGATAAGCAACTTCAGTAAAGTCTCAGGATACAAAATCAATGTGCAGAAATCACAAGCATTCCTATACACCAATAACAGACTAACAGTGAATCAAATCAAGGGCAAACTCCCATTCACAATTGCTACAAAGAGAATAAAATACCTAGAAATACAACTAACAAAGGATGTAAAGGACCTCTTCAAGAAGAACTACAAACCACTGCTCAAGGAAATAAAAGAGGACACAAACAGATGGAAAAACATATCATGCTCATGGTTACGAAGAAACAATATGGTGAAAATGGCCATACTGCTGAAAGTAATTTATAGATTCAATGCTATCCCCATCAAGCTACCAGTGACCTTCTTCACAGAACTGGAAAATACCACCTTAAACTTTATATGGAACCAAAAGAGAGCCCACATAGTCAAGACAATCCTAAGCAAAAAGAACAAAGCTGGAGGCATCACACTACTTGACTTCAAACTGTACTACAAGGCTACAGTAATCAAAACAGCATGGTACTGGAACCAAACCAGAGATATAGACCAATGGAACAGAACAGAGGCCTTGGGGAAATGCCACATATCTACAACCATCTGATCTTAGACAAACCTGACAAAAACAAGCAATGGGGAAAGGATTCCCTGTTTAATAAATGGTATTGGGAAAACTGGCTAGCCATGTGCAGAAAGCTGAAACTGGACCCCTTCCTTGCACCTTATACAAAAATTACCTTCATATGGATTAAAGATGTAAACATAAGATCTAACACCATAAAAAGCCTAGAGGAAAACCTAGGCAATTCCATTCAGGACATAGGCACAGGCAGGGACTTCATGACTAAATCATCAAAAGCATTGGCAACAAAAGCCAAAATAGACAAATGGGATATAATTAAACTCCAGATCATCTGTACAGCAAAAGAAACAATCAGTAGAGTGAACTGGCAACCAACAGAATGGGAAAAAATGTTTGCAATCTACCCATCTGACAAAGGACTCATATCCAGAATTTACAAAGAACTAAAACAGATTTACAAGAAAAAAACCCATTCAAAAGTGGGCAAAAGATATGAACAGACACTTTTCAAAAGAAGACATTTATGCGGCCAAAAAACATATGAAAAAATGCTCATCATCACTGGTCATAGAGAAATGCAAATTAAAACCACATTGGGATACCATCTCACACCAGTTAGAATGGTGATCATTAAAAAATCTGAAGACAACAGATGCTGGAGAGGATGTGGAGAAATAGGAACACTTTTACAGTGTTGGTAGGAGTGTCAATTAGTTCAACCATTATGGAAGACAGTGTGGTGATTCCTCAAGAACCTAGAAATAGAAATTCCATTTGACCCTGCAATCCCATTACTGGGTATATATCCAAAGGACTATAATTCTGTTATAAAGACACATGCACAGGTATGTTCATTGCGGCACTGTTCACAATAGCAAAGACCTGGAACCAACCCAAATGCCCATTGATGATAGACTGCACAAGGAAAATGTGGCACATATACACCATGGAATACTATGCAGCCATAAAAACTGAAGAGTTTGTGTCCTTTGTAGGGACAGGAATGAATGTGGAAACCATCATCCTCAGCAAACTGACACAAGAACAGAAAAACACCGCATGTTCTCACTTACAGGCAGGTGTTGAACAATGAGAACACATGGACACAGGGAGGGTAGCATCACACACCGGGGTCTGTTTTGGGGGCTAGGGGATGGATAACAGGGCGTGAGGAGGTTGTGGAGGGATAACATGGGGAGAAATGCCAGATATAGGTGGCGGGGGGATGGAGGCAGCAAACCACCTTGCCATGTATGTACCTATGCAACAATCCTGCATGACAGCAAACCACCTTGCCATGTACATACCTATGCAACAATTCTGCATTATCTGCACATGTACCCCAGAACCTAAAGTACAATTAAAAAGAATTTTTTAAACCCTTGGGATTCTTTTCATATGGTAATAGCTTTGCAGTTGTCCTGTTTTTCATTGTCTCAGTTTTTTATAGTTAATATCACATTTTATGTATTTTGCAATCTACTTTGTTCACCAAAGTATATGAACATTTTGCCATGCAACGTATTCTAAATATACATTTTATTCTATGGCATTCCATTTTATATTTTATTCATTACCTTTGAGTTGTTTTCAAAATGTGTGTTATTATAAATAACCTCACAATGAACATTTATATATAAAGATTTTACTCTAATTCTGAATATTTTTTCATTACATTTTTCCTATTCTGCCTTCTAAATGAATTTCAAGCTGTAGCATATTATCAAACTTGCAATATGAATGCTTAATGCTACCTAGGTAGAAATAATTCTAGGAATTTTTCCCTATATACTACTAAAATCAACTCTATTGTCTGGTGCCTTGTATTTATCTTTTTTGATGCATAGTCCCATTTAATTTTTTGTATATATACAAATTTATTTCTGGAAAATATTACATAGCTTCTTTGAGAATAGAATAATATTTTTACTACTTTATTTTACAGACCTGAAAGTATAAAACAGATGTTTAATGAATTAAAATAAAGAGGAAAGGAATATTTTCTTGATTTACCACTTTTCTTATGTTTCGAAAATTGTGACCATGTTTAACAGACAAAAAATTAGTATACATAGCATGTCCCTTGTGAATGTTCTTCTGGGCATATGGGATATGATCATTAAAACTAGAGATTTAGACTGTCACACAAAATTAGG
The DNA here is from genome assembly GCA_004027835.1 of Alouatta palliata. Classification (NCBI taxonomy): domain Eukaryota; kingdom Metazoa; phylum Chordata; class Mammalia; order Primates; family Atelidae; genus Alouatta; species Alouatta palliata. The sequence continues at coordinate 49,114 of PVKV010005789.1, read as the reverse complement.
GATGCTTATTTTATGTCAGCAATATCTTTCTCATCATTATATCTTCACTTACAAATGAGCACAGTAAAATAGCTAAATATAATATATTCGCTCTTATCTCCACATTTGAACATCCAACATAAAAAGAAGAGCTTCTGTTTTACTGACCAAAATACTATTTCTCATAGTAATATAACTCAAGGCTACACCCGAGTTAAAGATGCAGTGCAGGATATTAAAGCTGTGTATTTCCTAAGTTCGTCTAAAATTAATTTACCTGAAAATGTGAAACCTCAGAGAAAATAGCATAAACTGAAACTTAAATCATAAACAAAAAATGTGCAACAGGAGAATATATTTTCATTTCTGATTTGTGAATAACTCATACGTTAATAATGCCTGTGTTGCTGCCTTCCCCTGCATTATTTCCAGGGAAGAGTTAGTCTGCATTAAATTACATAGCCTAATGAGCACTGATAGTATAGTTATACTTTTTTTCATTTACTTGGAAAGTATAAGAGAATATAACTACTTTGGAAATATATGCTGGTAATTCTAGTACCTTAGCAATGGATTCCTATAGCTCAGATGAGTTTTTTATCCTCATAATTTGAGGGTTTTTTTTACATTTTCCTCTGTATCAACATAACCTTAATCCTAGTAAATATTTCATTTTAATTTGTATCTCAAATACTGATCCTAAGCATCAATGGAACTGCCCCTAATTATCTCACCAATTATTATGATAATTATACTTTTTTTCATTTACTTGGAAAGTATAAGAGAATATAACTACTTTGGAAATATATGCTGGCAATTCTAGTACCTTAATAATGGATTCCTATAGCTCAGATGAGTTTTTTAAACTCATAATTTGAGGGTTTTTTTTACATTTTCCTCTGTATCAACATAACCTTAATCCTAGTAAATATTTCATTTTAATTTGTATCTCAAATACTGATCCTAAGCATCAATGGAACTGCCCCTAATTATCTCACCAATTATTATGATAATTCATTCAGTTGATTTATAGGAGTCTGCTTTCAATTGTTACTTCAGGCCAGATATACATGCAGTATAATATTTTTTCTTAAAAAAAGAATAGCATTAGGAAAATATCGAATGTAGATAACAGGGCGATGGATGCAGGAAACCACCATGGCATGTGTATACCTATGTAGCAAACCTGCACATTCTGCACATGTACCCCAGAACTTAAAGTATAATAATAAAAACTAGAATAAAAAGACTACAATTTATAATAAACTATCCAAAAAAAAGCTTTTAAAAATATTTACAATACACCCTATTTACTAGTCTATTTATTAGATAATCTGGTCCTAAATTCTTAGCCTGTCCATAAATATGATAATTTTAACATTTGCCATCTATTTTCTTCCCAGAAGTAATACTCTCAGCAGGCTCACCACTTCTGACATTTTCTTTCGTTTTATAGAGATAAGTGGCATCCTGGAAGCACCTTCTCTATCCCCATTGCATTAGCATTCATAATATTAATTGCCAAAAATTACCAGCTGCAAGAAGTTTTATCTAACAAAGCTGCTCTATGGCTTACTCAAGACAATTTAGTAGCATTTATGTCCCAAGCAAACACTTAGGTATGTAAATAGGAAGAAGCCCACAGTATAATTAATATTTAAAAGGTAAAATGTCAGACTCAGCTAAGCAGTTTCTAACATTTCTCATGCCCCTCCCCCTTTGCTCTAACCACATGTTCTTCCTAGAGATGAGCTCTGGGATTTTACTGAAAAAGCTACAATTGATCTCAGCTAAGTGTTTTGCTATAAAGTGCCAACAATTACCCAGACATGCAGTGCTGAATTCAGGTTTAGGAGTGAATATATTTAACTCTGAAACTTCTCTTGCTCATTTGAATACTTAACATCCACTGAAATAATGTATTTAACCCAAGAAAGCAAATTATTTGAATTAAGTTAGTACAATATGATATAAATCAGGATCGTGCAACTCAGAAGCTTTTGACAGGAAGAAATTCTTCACAATGTGATATATATTGATCAATCTCCTGCCAATAAAAAGCTGTATATTGCATTCATCTCAGAGGTACAATGAATTCAAATTACTTCTATTAACCAAGAGGTCTTCTTTACTCAGATGTGTTCATGATTTGTGAGACCCATATCAATTTCTGTCACTCTTAAGGGAACTCACTGGAGTTAAAGAATCTCTTCCTTTAAATTAAGAAGATAATTTATAACATGTAGTATCTGAAATATTTACTAATTATAAAAGTGGGGACATTGTGATTTATTTGGAATGCTAATTTCTAAATCAAAGTCCCAAGTTCCTTTTTTGAAATACTTTCTAGCTCTCTTACCAAGTTAAGAAATTAAACAAAAGGGAATGGTGTTATGTAAATGGAAACAACAACTTGAAACCAGGAAAAAATGCAGAAAGAATAATTTGATAAAATCTACTCATTCAAAAATAAATACAACAAAAATGTCTGTATTTTGGCAAATAGCAAAGGAGAACTACACAGTGTGAGTAGGACTGAGCTATGACTAACAATAAAGAATTCACTGCATATCCTAGAAGTAGAAAGTGAGATAACAGAGCATTCAAGTGGGAGCACATGAATGGGTGGGTAATAAACCACCCATTCATGTGGGTAATTCAAGTGGGTAATTCTAAGACATGCAAATAAATAATTGCAAATGATTTGCAAAAATGAGGATGTGTGAGATATCTTGGCCATTTCCAAAACATATTCCTTTAAATCTCTGCTTAAACATAAACGTATGCTATTTTATTCTGTAAGAGATTTTGCTGTGTTGTTGTTTTAACATATTTCTCTACTCAAAGTTAGTTTCTCATTTTTCTTAAGCATCATTCTCTTATTGTAGCAGGAAAATTATTCCAATGTAGTAGAAAGGTTTTCTCCTATGGTACGACATAGTGAAAAGTTTATCTGACATTGTCAAAAAAGTAGCTGTAGCATAAAAGGAATTTTTCCAGAAATGTGAACTATGACTTAGTTTCTTCTCATCACCACATATTAACTATAAAACAATGTCTTGATTATGTGTAAATGTCTCCAAGATAATTTATACACATTATGAAACAGAGAATATTAAACCTAATGGTACTTTCAATTTTTAACTTTGATCATTTGCAAAATGTATTATTGGTCCACAGTATATTACTACTGAATATGTCACATATGGATTTCTAAATTGACCAACTGCTTGCTTTTTTTTTTTAAATTGCATCTTCTATCTTACTTTCCTCTTTGAAGAATTATCAGTAATCTTTTTTTGTAACAAGCATTGAATCTGCTTTTAGCAGTCCCTAACTCAATTCAAATTTCTTGACTGTAAAGTAAGAATTAAAAACACAAATTGTCAGATGTGTTTGTCAGTTAGAGTAAATAACCCCTAACTGGATGTGAGGGCAATCTGGCTGTGACATCTGTCACTCCATTGATTGCCAGGGTTGTTTCATCTGATCTGGCTGGCTAGGCAGCTGTCTGCTTCCTCCTTAACCTCTCCATATATGTACCTGCAGAAGTTGTGCACTCGGTAAGGGGATGACCATCCCCTATAGAGGAGGACCAGTATTTAGTCAAGGGCATACCAGTAGCTGTGCTCCTCTGCTAGAACCTCCAAACAAGCTCTCAAGAGTAAGTAAGGTGTTTGTTTGTGTATATACACATACATAGACATACATACATATATTTTTCAATACTCATGTTGGCTTCCCAAGCGCCTTTAAAATTAATTGGTTGAAGCACTTTTCTGAAGTTTTAGTTAGCTGAGTTTGCTTCTTTATTAAATAAGGCATGATTAGACTTAATATTTCTTTTAGATGGAGCCTTTTAAGAATTCTTAGACAATTAATAATAAATGAATGACAGTGGTTTCATTACAATCATTACTTTAGTCATTGCTAAGTCATCTATTTGTTCACCAATAGCCTGAAATGAGGAAGAAATAACCATATAGAAGCACTTTAAGTGTAGTAAATCCAGATAAATTAATATTATGCTAAAATAGTAAATGATCAAGAATAAGAAAACAAGAAACCTAATTCATAATTGGGAGCAAAAGACTTGAACAGACGCTTAACTAAATAAAGTAATGGATGACAAACACAGAAAAAGTCATCAACATGATTAGCTATTATGAAAGGCTACTTAAAACCACACAGCATATTATTTGACCAAAATATATCATCAAGTGATGCATCCAGATACAAATTAAGGTCATGCAAATTAGCTGCACTTGGCAGAAAGAAAACTCTTCATAATTTGATAATTATTCATTTATTACCTGCCACCTCCAAAAAATATATATTTTACTCATTTCAAATTTAAATGTTTACTATTGCTTTTAACTGAAATAGTCATGAAAAAATAAAATGACAACATCAAGTGCTATTGAGCATGTGGAGCAAATGTAAGACACACATTACAGTGAGAATGAAAATAGCCTCTTTAGAAAAGAGTATAGCAGTTTCTTATAAAGTTAATCCTTCACTTATCATATGACCAAACAACACTTCTCCTTTATCCAAGAGAAATAAAAACCTTTATGCCACTGTTTATAGTATTATTACTCATAATTGCCAAAAATTGGAAACAATGGAAATGTCCTTCAGCTGGTGGATAAACTGTGAAACATGCATATAATGGAATACTACTCAACACTTAAAAGGTAAGAAATATATATAGATATATTCACCCAGATGACAAACACAAAAAACATCATAAACAGGATTGTCTATTAGGAAAGGCTATTGAAAACCACACATCATATCATATGTGCTAATGCATTCTTCTGAATGAAAGAAATCAGAACGAAAAAGCTATACTTTTATAAATGCATTTTTATAATATTTTATAAAAATGCAAACCCTAGAAATGGGGCTAAATCAATAGTTTCCAGGGATTTAGAGAAATGAGGGGAGTTGACCATGAACAGACAACAGAAATAAATTTGATGGAAGGGATGATGGAATTGTTCTGAACCTTGATTTTCATAACGAAAACCAAAGAAATTTGATGGCAGTGATGATGGAATTGTTCTGAATCTTGATTTTCATAATGAATGTATGACTGTATGTATTTTTCAACATAAAACTGTATACAACAAAGTAATTTTTACTGTTCACAAATATTTAAAAAATAAAAATGAGGAAATGAGAACACATGGGATGTATGCCTATGTATCCAAAATAACAGCTATATAAAATGATATCAGAATATTTTAAGAGATACTAGGCCTATTAAACTAAAATTTGTTGTTTAGGTTTTTTTATTTTTTAAAAAAAGAAAAGGAGTGATATAAGGAGGATGCAAGATTGTGAGTACAGTTAAGAAAACAAGTTTTCAAGGTCAAATACGTAATACTGAAACACATATTTTTGTGTATGCACATTTTCTTGTGTAAAGAGAGAAACAAGTGTAGGTATTGGTAACATACAGGTTTTCTTCCATTTGCCAACCTCAGTAGTATGCCAGTGTGCAGGCTAAGGCAGAATGTTAAGGAGAATTACTACAAAGATTGATTGCTGGTGCAAAGGAGAAGTAACAGCATATATATTTGCTATTTCTGTCTAAGGAGATTAGAAGAGTCAGTGAAATAAATTAATCCATCAGGGCAGCACAAGCTAATAGAATTAGGAGATTTGATCCAATAGCAGAATCTTCCTTCTCCTAACATACATTTGGACACATAACTTCTCTCTAGTGAACCTGAATTCCACTCTAGTGGAATTAAGAATTAAAATAGAGGAATGTTTGTAAAATCCATTAAATACTACAGAAATAATATTCCATAGAACACAATTTGGAAACTCTCCTCTAAAGTCATAAGTGTTCAAGTACAAGATGATACTTACTCTCACCAACACTACTAGAGCAGACACCAACAAAGAATAAATATCAAGAAAACTGCTATACATAGGTAACAGGAAAGAACATTTGTTGAAATATTAACTTTTAAAATTCCATGTGTTTCCAGATATATCTATAAATTAAAAGCATCACTATTTACAATGACAGTGGATTTATTTTTATAGTATAGTAAATGATTGTAAATTTTGCTCACAAGAATAAAAAGTGAGAATACTTGAGACCTTTTTGAAAAAAAGAAATGTTAAGAAGGCAAACTGGAAAAATTAAGGAATCAAGAAAACATAATGAAAATACAGGGAAAAGACTTGTGTATGTAAGTCTATAAATAACTGCTGTCCCCTAATAATGTCATTTCTGCCTATTTCCTACCAATAGATTTTCCACATGCCATTTCCTGTGCCCCATGCTCTCTTCTCATACCTCTACTAGTTATCTTTCATATTGTAGCAATAATGTGTCTTGTATATAAAATAATATCCTTGCCCACAAAGTAGGTAAGATTACCTTTTTAGTCACTCTTATAGAAGTGTAGGCATCACATACAAATGGTACATCACATCTGTCAGAGATTTAATGGTGTTTGCTCATCATTCCACCCTCAAAGCTACTGTAGTAACTATTATGTAATAGGTTTCTATTAAATATTTAATAAACTAATCAGTAAGTAAATGATACTTAAAAACATTGATTCTGTCATATTTCTAGCAGAGAGTATTGCAAGAGATAAGGTTTCATAGTTCATAAATGTTATGAGGATCATGATAGTTTTGGAGCAGATCAGAAGGATTAGAAAGCAGGGTTGGTAATAGGCCAAACATACTAAAGCAAGTACATGTCTTTTAGAATAGCATCATCTTGAGCATAAACATTTTCTTCTTCACAGAAATCATACATAAACCTCTGTTACACAAGGTACTGAAATGTGTTTACTCTCTACTTGTGAAACATGACTTTGTATTATGCATCACATTCAGATAGTTCCTCACTTAAATAGTAGGCTTTGGAAGTCCCTATGAATGGATGCTCTATCTAAAAGGAAAGCACCTGTCAAGGGTTTAGTGTTATCCTCTTTGTGTTTTTCAGGATTTGACATTCCATGCACCAAACCTACCTGCATTCTGCATTAGTCTACTCTGCAACATTTTCACAAACTCCTTTATCTCTGCATGCCATTTCCAAAATAAATAGTTTATCAACGGATTCAATGTTGACTTCAAACTTTTACTGCCCTAAAATTGGATTTATTGTGTATGTATCCCTCAGGTTAAATTCAAATAAACTAATAATCAGGATCTACCTCACCAATTCTTTATAAGAAGCTTTTCTAAAAATCTTCCTGGAAGAGAACCTCCTACCCTCTCCCAAAGAGAGAGTTCAATAGTTCTCTATGTGCTGGCCCAGAGCTTTTAGAAAAAAACTAAAGGCTACACATGTATCCCAGAACTTAAAGTATAATAATAGTTAATATTATAAAAGAAAAAATCTAAAGGCAAATCTATTATTCCTTCTACTTTTTAATTTTTCCTGTATTTTTCAATTTGTTTTATTTGGTATAACTACATCATAACATAAAAATTAAATAAAAATTGGTAAAAACAAACCTGCCACTTCGTCACCCTTATAAATCAGCTGTTTCATTCTGACTTATAATACGTATTCACATTTGAACATATTTTAATGGTATTCAATACCAAATTAAAGTGTTGTTTCTTAATTAAATCCTAAGAATATTTATGTGTAAAGATTTGACTCATAGTGTTATATTTTACTCCATATTTAACAATTTTACTTAGAATCTCTTTTCAACAAAGGCAGTTTAAATGAGATGTTTTTGTTTTAATTACTTTTGATCCGGTTTGCAGATGTGATGATCTTAAGAAATTAATACAATATTGATTTTTAAAATTTTGTATTTGAGTATTGAAGATTTTTAAGTACTAATACCATATTTCATTGATTATAAGAAAATTTTATCAAATTTTAATATTTCTGGAATTTTAGTGCATAAAATGAAAATTTTATCACATTTTAATATTTCTGGAATTGTAGTACACCTTCGAATTGATGACATCCTATAATTGCTGTTATCTGCTATTTATTATGATGTAGTTGCCATTGTCTGTACAAGAACAAACAAAACAGCATAGCATTAGTATTTCAGACTTCATTTCTGTGGCTAGGAAGAAAATCCTGGATACAATAGTGAAGTAAATGTTTAACCTTCAGAAATTAAATAAGTAAGTGTTGCAGCAAGTGGGAGTTTTGAATTACACATGGTTACCTTTTCTCTCCAAGAAAAATACTGTCATTATACTAATAGATGCAGGAAAAATTAACACAGTCCATCACAATAAAAACTCTCAGCAAACTAAATATGGATGGGAACTTTTTCAGTCTAATAAGAGACAGACATGAAAATCCTATTGCTAAAGCCATGCCTAATGGTGAGAAACCTAGATGCTTTCCACTTAAGATTAGGAACTAGGCAAGGATATTCTCTCACTACTCCCATTTAACATTGCACTTGAATTCTTTGCTTAATCAACAAGACAAGAAAGTGAAATAAACAGGTGTACAGATTGGGAATGAAGAAATAAAACTGTGTTTGTTTACAAATTATGTGATTTTTCTATGTAAATCACTCCAAGACCAAAAATACCTCTAAGAAGTCATGATTAATTGTGCCAAGGTTGCAGGGTACAGGGTAAATACACAAAATTCCATTGATTTTTAAATATAAAAGCAATAAACAATTGGAATTTGAAGTTAGAACTCTAAAACTATTTACATTAGCACAACAAACAATATAGTATAAATTTAACAAAATATGTACAAGATCATATGAGAAGATCTCTTATGAAAGATACCAAAGAAGAATAAAATAGATATTTCATGTTCAAGGATAGAAAACTCAATATTTTCAAGGTAGCAGTTCAGTTTTATTTCATCTTCATCTATAGATTCAATCCTAACAAAAATTTCAGCAAGTTATTTTGTGAATATCAACAAATACTAAAATGCATATGAAAAGGTAAAAGACCAAGAATAACCAACGCAATGTTAAAGGAAAAGAATAAAGTTTGAGGACTGACATCACCTGACTTTAAGACTTACTGTAAAAATACAATTAAAACACTATGGTATTGCCAAAAGAATAGACAAATAGTCAATGAAATAGGATAGAGAACCGAGAAATAGACCCAGAGATGACATACATATAGCTAATTAATCTTTGACCAAGGATCAAAGACAATAAAATAAGGAAAAGTGGCCTTTTTGACAAATGGCATTGAAACAACTGTACATCCACATTTATAAAACAAATCTAGACACAGACATCCTTCCTTAACTCAAAATAAATAATAGCCCTATATGTAAACAGAAAACTATAAAACCATTAAAAGCTAATATAGGAGAAAACCTAGATGACCTAGAGTATAGCAACGACATTTTACATGCAACACTAGAGGCATAATCCATAAAAAATAGTGATAAACTGACTTCGTTAAATTAAATAATACTGCTCGGTGAAAGATACAATCAGGATACAAAGACAAGTCACAGACTGTTAGAAAATATTTCCAAAAGACACATTTGATAAAGAACATTTACTCAACGTATACACAGAGCTCTTTAAACTCAACAATAAGAAAACAACCCAAGTTAGAAATAAGCAAAAGAACTGAACAAACATGTTGCCAAATGGCAATTTAGCACATGGCACCAAATAGCAAATTACATATATAAAATATTCAACATCACATGTCACCAGGAGAGTGCAATTAAGATCTTTGATTAATTAAAACAAGATACCACTACACAGCTGTTAGAATGGCTAAAATATGAAACACTGACTATACCAATTGCTGGCAAGGATCTGGAGCAATAAAAATTCTCATTCATTTCTGATGGAAATGCAAAGCAGTATAGCCACTTTGAAAGGCAGTATGACAGTTTCTTACAAAGTTAAACATATACTTATCATAGGATTCTCCAGTCATTTTCCTTGGTATTTACCCCACTTTAGTTGAAAGTTTCGTACACAAAAATACCTGCACATGGATGTTGAGAGCAGATCTATTCATTATTGCCAAGAATTGCATATAACCAAGATGTGCTTCTATATCCATAATATGCATTCTCATATGGTGACTAAAAAGAAATGCGATATCAATGTATGAAAAGACACAGAGGAACCTTAAATGCATATTGCTATGTGAAAAAAAGCTCATCTGAAAATGCCACATTCTTTATAATTCCAAGTATATAACATTCTGGAAAAGTCAAAACTATAGTGACTGTAATAAAGATCAGTGGTTGTGAAGGGTTTGGGAGAGGAGAGGAAAGGATGAGTTGGTTTAGCATAGGGAACTTTTAGGGCAGTGGAACTATTCTGTATGGCACTGTAAGGTTGGATACATGTTATATATATTTCAAAACCTATAGAAAGTACATTATGAAGAATGCTGATATAAATTATAGACTTCAGTTAATACTTGAGTAATATCAATAATATCAGCATTGGTCTATCAAATGTACATATTTATGTTACTAAAAGGAGAAAATATGAATAGAGGAGTAAAAGAGTTCATGGCAATTTCCCATACTTTCTGCTTAATTTGCATGTAAATCAAAACTGCTTTAAAACTGTAATCTATTTTTTTTAAAGGCAATGTTGCAAAAGGGATAGAAAAACAGAGAAACAAACAAACAAAACCCAAGTATGGTTATGGTGCACCAAGCCCAGGGTAGGTGTGGTGCAAAATGATGTTTAGCAGTTGGGACTGCAGTCATGCACATTTAACAATGGGGCTACATTCTAAGAAATGCATCCTTAGGCAATTTCCTTGTCATGTGATCATCATAGAGTGTACATACAGAAAGTTAGATGTTATAGCCTACTATACATCTAGGCTATGTGGTGTAGCCTATTGCTACTAGGCAACAAACTTGTACAACATTCTGCCCCACTGAATACTGTAGACAGCTGTAACACAATGGTAAGTATTTGTGTATTTAAACATAGAAAAGTACAGTATAATACGGTATAATTTTTTAATGGTACACCTATAGGGCCCTTAAAAATTAATGGAGCTTGTAGGACTAGATGTTTTTCTGGATAAGTCAGTGAATGAGTGATGAGGGAATGTAAAGGCATAGGACATTACTGTATACTGCTTGTATATGTTACAAACACTGTGCACAATTAGGCTGCACTTTATTTAAAAAGCTTTTCTTAGATAAATTGGCTTACTGTAACTGCTTTTTAGTTTATAAACTTTTTGTTTTATAAACATTTTTAAAGTTTAAAAAATTTTTGAATTTTTATATATATTTTTATTTAAAAATTTTTTTAAATTAAAAACTAAGATGCAAATACAAACATTAGCCTAGGCCTGCAAATGATCAGGATCATCAATATCACTGTCTTTCACCTCCACATCTTATTCCACTGGAAGATCTTCAGTGGCAATAATATGCATGGAGCTGTAACCTCCTATAATAACTGGATGAATACTTTCTCAAGAATGTGCCTGAAGCTGTTTTAAATTTAACTTAAATGTAACATTAAGCTGTTTTATATTAACTTAAATGTATATATTGTGTTTTGCATAAATCTTTTTATGTAAGTAGGAGAAGTACACTCTGAAATGATGATAAAAAGTATAGTATATGGCTCACGCCTGTAATCCCAGCACTTTGGGAGGTCGAGGGGATTGGATCATGAGGTCAGGAGTTCAAGACCAGCCTGAACAACATGGTGAAACCTCATCTCTATTAAAAATACAAAAAGTTAGCTGGGCATGGTGGTGCATGCCTGTAATTCCAGCTACTCTGAAGGCTGAGGCAGGAGAATCGCTTGAACCTGAGAGGCAGAGGTTGCAGTGAGCCGAGATTGTGCCACTGCATTCCAGCCTGGACAACAAGAGCAAAACTCCATTTCAAACAAACAAAGTATAGTATAGTAAATACATTAAGCAGTAACATAGTTCATTAGCATTCTTGGAATATGTGTACTATATATATTTGGAATGCTAATGAACTATGTATAGTAAATACATTAAGCAGTAACACAGTTCATCATTCCAAGTATATATAGTACATATAGTACATAATTGTACATACTATACTTTTATGTGACTGGCAGCAGAATAAGTTTGTTTACACAAGCATCATCAAACACATGAGTAATGCATGGTACTATGAGATTACGACAGCTAGGTCATCATTATGCAGCGGGAATTCTTCAGCTCCATTATAATCTTATAGGGCCACCATCATATATGTGGCCATCATGGACCAAAACATTGTTATGCGGCCCATGACTATAGATCTGATAAGCCTATGAACATGTCCAAAGAGTTTGTATTTTATCAAAGTGTCAAGGGAAGTCATTAAAGTACAAGTGATGACATGATGCAGTCACCCTAAGACAGACAATGCTTTGGAGGATAAATTACATGGGAAGAGATTGATGGCAAGGGTGAAGGTGGGCAAATGCACCATTAATGTAGCATAAAAGAGTTAAAACTAAGGCAAGGTAGAGGAACTTTTGTAGAAATTCAGTAAAATGTAAGCTCTCTAAGCCATCTCATCTCTACAAACAAAATGGGAGTTCTATGTATTTCTTAAGGAAGAACACCATGAACTCCTTTTAAGAAGGAAGGCATAATCTCTGGGGAGGAAAAAAAAAAAAAAAAGAAATAGTTAGTTTGATCCCAGCCTTTAGGGACAAGAACTTGCCAATTCACTCTGAATTCTAGAGAGAGATACCTTGGACTTTGGGCCTGTTCAGGGACATAAAGAATAGTGATAATGTAGAACATCAGAAAAAGAAAAAAATAAAATTGTTACAATTACAAGAAATCAATAAGGCTACCACAAATGTGCAATTAAGTAATATTTAATGGAATACTTTTTCATAACTATCATTTGAAGGTAGACTTCTGCAGAAAAAGGTATTGAAAGCCAACTCATGGCAAACTGAGAACACATGAGTTCTTGGGCTAAGGACTTAATGTCTGAGAATCATCAAACTGAACCTTTATGTTAAAATCTATTAACAAGGGGAGAAATCACTGTCAATTTTCATTTAAGATAAATGACCAACTTTATATTATCCATAGCGACAATTCTTATTTTTAAGCTATCTTGCACTCAGTGTTTATATTAGGTCTACTGTCCTTGACAATTTAAATAATACTATAGAGAGGTTTCCAGTTTTAGACTTATCTTTTCTGAGTTCTTTACAAATTTTGCAGGAGACTATAGCAACCTCAATAGTGTTTTTCATAAACTAGGAAGGCGTCCAGGGAATTGGGTTTTAGAATAATTGGAACCCAAAGACCTCCAGTAAGGAACAAAAGGGTGCATCTCAATGAACCTCATTTTCAGACAGGGACCTTGTAAGTCATATGAAGAACTGTCATCTCAAACAATAAAGAAACTGGGAGAAATGTAGAGAAGCTGGTGAGTTTAAGGGTAGTTGAAGGAGGACATCATATATATATCATGGTTGAAAGAGTTAAAGTTTGGCTGAGTGGCTCACACCTGTAATCCCAAGTGCTTTGGAAGGCTAGGGTGGGAGGATCTCTTGGGAGCCCAGGAGTTCAAAATCAGCTGGGGCAACACAAAAAGACCTTTTCTCTCCTAGATGGAGGGAGGGAGGGAGGGAGGGAGGGAGGGATGGATGGATAGATAGACAGACAGACAGACAGCTGCTTGCTGTATCTTATGCCTGTAATCTCAGCTACTTGGGAGGCTGAGGCAGGAGGATTGCTTGAACCCGGGAGTTTAAGGCTTCAGTGAGCACTGATCTTGCCACTGCACTCCCACCCCAACAACAAAGTGAGACACTGTCTCATAACGAACAAACAAAAAATAGTTAAGGTTTACTTAGATAATTCTTATAAGAATACGATGAAAGCATGCTTTTGTTATTCCTATCACATTTTGTTGAAAGAATAATTAAGGCTTAGAGTTAAGGATTCTATCCAAAGTCCAATTGACAGTAAAAGATAAAGTTGAGATTAAAACAATTTTAAAAACTAGTTAATTTATCTATTCCTCAGATAATAGCCACAACTGAATAAACATTAGGTATGTAAACTGTATAGTTTTTACTTTCAAAATATCAAAGGAAATGCCCATTGTTGCTGCACGTCTGATGTCAGCTGTTGAAAGTTATTTCTCTCTTGCTGTCACTGAACAGTCACTGCATAGAGGAAATGGAGTAACCTCTACTGGAGGTCATTCTGATGAAGCGTTTTGGAAATCAGAACTTTAGCCAAACTACTGAAGTGAGGATTGCAGATAGAAATGAATCTGTTCTGGTAGTTTGGTTTCACTCTTTGAAGTAAGTTGATAACACATTTCCTTGACAGGAAACCTACATGTTCATAAAGTATGAAGGCATAATTTCTTTTCAATTCAACTGCTTTCAGAGGCAATGGAGATACTGCAGTTGAACTAAAATATGCTGTTAAAGTCAGTTTAATGATTCAATTTGTACAGCTTTTGATAATAGATTTTCAGGTCAAATGAAGATAGAATGAAGGAAGCAGTACACAGACAAACTGTCTCAATTTAAGTTTAATATGACAGTGAACAGATGGAAAAACTGAATTAACATCAAAAACAGGAAATATGGGGAACAAAATATATGGATGCAATACATCTGTATATGTGTGTATATAATATAGGCAGAAAGAACTTATGGCCTTTGTTAAAAGTATGATTTTCAAATTACAACCTCACTGATGTAGGAAAAATTAAAATTAACTCTTGAGTATTCATTCAAATAAAATTATATAATAAAACTGATAACACCAATTAATACACACATATATTTAAAGTTAAAAATTGGCCGATAATAATCCACAGATTTTATATATGTTATACTGAAGCCTTAGCAAAGTCCTATGAAGTCAATATTTATCAAGTTACTTTTCTTACTAGAGAAAATGCATGACATAAAGAATAAGAGTGAACTCCTGAACTGCAAATCCCAATTCCTCTGCTTATTAGTTATGTGAACTTGGGCAACTCACCATTTCTTTATTTACAAACGGACGTCCATTGTAGTCACACCACATTAGCTTGCTGGTACCTTTAAATGAGAATTCATAGGAGCTCCTTAAGCTCTAGGGACTGGTCCAAGTAAATGCTTGATGAAAATGAGATTTTTACTCAATGTCACCATTGATGGAGGAAGAAGTGACCAAAAAAGTGTGTAATATCACAGTATTGGAAAGTAACAAAGCTGAGATACTGATGTTTAGAGAAGCACTGTATGGTCTCTGAAGTGCATATATGAACATTAAAATCTTGTGTTATCCCATTCTGATTTTCATCCAAATATCTTCCCAACATCATTATCTACTTTAATAAATAAATAGTCAATCTAGTAGGTTATTATTAAGTAGTTTTTAAAATAAACATTAAGGATCAAATCGGGCCAATTTACCCCTTCCTCAAATTATATTTCTCTTTTACATAGTCTATAAAACACACAAACACACACACACACACACACACACACACACACACAAACTGTCCTGATGTCTGGAAACTACGATAAAATCATGTGGTTTATATAAAACTGATATCCAAGTTACTGTAAAAACTCCTTCCTTTTCTTTAAAACTGAACTTTAAAAATAAGATGTAATTGACAATTCCAAATTCTGTTTATTACATAATTCATTTGCATTATGCATATTCACCACCTCTTGGTTTCCCCTGTATATACTTTATTGGACTAGCTCAATTGTCAAATTTTCTTGGGTTTGTTTTCAGCTGTCTCTGTCCTTGTTTTTCTCTTGCCATATGTTCTTCCAAGAGAATGGTATCTGAGCCTAAGGTTTCAAATGCTGTTTATATGCTGATAAATTTAAATGTATATTTCAAGACCCCAAAACTCCCAGCTCCCAACCTCACTTCTGGCTGAACACTAGATTTTCCTAGCTGAAAGTTTTTACATACATTCTAGCTAAACTTGTTAATGACTGACTTCTGACTATTTCCAAAATTCTGCTTTCTTTATTTTCTATTTTGCCATACACCTGTTCATTCATGTTCAAATCCTTACAGTCACATTTAACTCCTACATATATCTCATTCTTTATATGTAATTAATCTCTAAGTACCATTGATTCTTTTATAGAATTATCACACAAATATGGCTTTACTGGTTCATTTAAACTAAAGCTGCCTGTGTTCAGATTCAAAATAATTGCTTGAATTATTTTAATATTTATCAAGCTCCAATATTAGTATTCTCCAGAGAAACAGAACTGATTGGCTATATATGTGAGATTTTATCTATATATATAACATATATATGATATATATAACATATATAATATAACATATAACATAATATATGTTATATATATAATATAACATATAACATAAGATATATATATATAACATATATATAACATATATATGTTATATATATCATATATATGTTATATATATATCATATATATGTTATATATATATATATCATGTATCATATATATGATATATATATATATCTTCTAGGAACACCCTCATAGAAACATGAAGAAATACTGTACTTTACTAGATAACTAGGAATTCCTTGGCCCAGCCAAGTTGACACAACAAATAATCATCACAAGTTTTTACTTGGATCGAATTTCCATGTGGGTGGCACAGTTATCCATGAAGAAACTTAACCTGCCACACATCTACCTGGACACATATGTTGCATTCCCCCACTGATTGAAGTATTAACCACAAATACATCACCTTGTAATATTGAAAAATATGTCATCAGAATTAGTCATAGTTAATAACTGAAAATGAGAACTGTATTCACATCCTGGTTTTGTCATTTACTAACTATAGATTTAGGCACATTTATTCAATCTTTCAATTCTGATTTTAAATTTTAATTGGTCACCTACCTTATGAAATTAAAGGTACAATGCAAGTGAAAAGGATACCATGGTTTTAGGCCATTAAAATATATATAAATAAGGTAGAATTTCTGTGACTTTGTTACTGTATCACAGATTAGGGGAGTATTAGATTTTCACTAGGTTTGGAAGTGTTTGATTTAAAATATGCATAATTTAAAATATTCATCATTTAAATTAATATTCTGGGTTTTAAATTTACTGAAGGCTTTAGGAAGCACTCAAACAAAATAAATAATTCTTCAGAACTGCTGAAACTGGATAAAATAAAATGCGCATGACACCACTGAGGGACAGTAACATGCGATTTGGTAGAATGCTTTGGATGGAGCACAAAGCAAACCAAAACAATGCAAAGAAGAGTCTGACCTTCAGACATTAATTCATACTAGAGTTACTTTTCCATGGAGAACTATGCATAGATGCCCTGGGATGAAGATGAGCAGTTCTCTCTCACAATTTTAGGCCAGCTAATGCTCAACCAGTGCTAGAAATGTACTCTTTGATACTGTAAAGTGTGGTCTCTGGGGACAGCCTGCCTAAGACTGCATCCTGTCTCCACATCTTACTAACTATGCAATCTTGGGCCTTTCTGTTTCCTCATTTGTAGGTGGAGATAATAATATCTCCTACTTCATAGAGATGTAAAAATTAAGTTAGCTTGTTTATGTAAAATACATTTAAAAGGATAGATATACAATATGTGTCAGCTGTTTTTATAACTATTTCATAATTTTACTTCAATTATTTCTCTTTTCACTCTTCATTATCTCATCGTCATGACAGCAATATCTATATCATGATGATATATGGTTCCCTTATAATGCCAGGGCATTGCAACTGATCTGCCTTCTACTAGAAATCTATCATTCCTATCGTCAATTAGGAAAAAAGTATTATTTAGTATTAAAAGCATGCTAGAAACATCTCTGTAGAACCCTGAAAAAGAGTTGATGCTTTGTCATTGGCGTTCCCTCAAAGTTTATTCATAAACAAAGAAACTTTATAATGGGACATGGAATAGCTGTAATGGGAATCGGTGAGACCTATCTGACAAGAAAAAAATTTTACTAGAACAACTAAAGGTAAATTGTAATGAAGGATCTGACTAGAGTTCCTTTTTCCTTGTGTTTTCTTATCATAATAGAAAAGTAACAAAAAACTTCAGAAAATAAATTATCTGGTGAAAAAGTTACCTACAAGAAGAGTGGCAATTTGGAGACGTATCTTGCACTGACTACTTTGTAAATATATACCATTGTTTCTAATTTCTCCTAACAGCATACTAAAAGGAGAAAAATTATTGTGCTAGTACATAACAGTAATTAAGAGCACAAGAGCTGAAGACAAATTTTCTGGATTCTATCATTGGGTGGCCATCTACTAGATATGTAATCTTTGGCCATTACATTAATTTCTTAGGTCATGTAAAAGGAGCTCAATAATTATTAGCTAGTCTTATAAAGTTGGAGTTACGTGAAATGTAACAGTAAAAAATAGAATAAATTTATAGGTAAAAGGAACACACAAAATACACTTAATATGATCCTCTTATTTGTTAAGGTAGACAAATTTATTCTTGGTGATATGGTAGTCAACTCTAGACACTCTCTCATTCTTCTTTACACTTTATAATTTGTCAAATAGAATAAAAGATAATTGCTAAGTATTACTAAGTAGAAGATCAACATCTGAATATGAAGCGTATTTTTAAATACCAGCATCAAAAAGTTAGGAAATGTAATGTAAAATAATGGTATTTGCAATAGTACATGAGATACAAAAAACCTAAGCAGAAATCTAACAAAGTAAGTGTAAGACCATAAGGAAAATAATAAAACCTTACTGAAAGATTTTAATACTTCATAGAGAAATATATCTGTCTATGGTTAGAAAGCCTCTTTGCCATAAATATGCTGACTTTTCAAAAAATTAATCTATAAATTCCATTCAATCCCAATATTTAATTTCATAGAAATCAAGAATTTGAGGCTAAACTTTGTAAGAAGATTAGCAAAGGTTATTTTGTAGAAAAAGATCAGGAATTTACCCTTACAGATACCAAAACATAGTAAAAAGCTACTGAAATTACAACAATGTGGCAGTGAAGCAGAGGTGTGCAAATTAAGCAAGGAAACAGGATATAGATATTCTAATAAACTGACTCATACATGAAAATTTCATGTGTATGGATTTTTACAGGACATCACCAGAGAAAGGTTGAAATATTAAGAAAAAGGCATAGAAAATTATGTAAGAAAGTTTGAGAAAAATTAGGAAAGGATGGTGACATGGTTTGGGTTTGTGTCTCCTCCAAATCTCATGCAGAATTGTAATCCCTGGTCAAGGGAGTGCTTTCTAATGGTTTAGCACTATCCTTGTAGTGCTTTATCATGATAAAGTATCACGAGAGATCTGGTTGTTTGAAAATGTATAGCTCTCTCTCTCTCTCAATCTCTCTCTCTCTCTCTCTCTCTCTCTCTCTCTCTCTCTCTCTCTCTCTCTCTCGCTGGCCTTTTGAAGATGTGCCTGCTTCCCCTTCAATTGTAAGTTTCCTGAGGCCTCCTCAGAAGCAGAAGCCTGCATAAGCTGCAGAACTGATTAAATCTTTTTTTTTTTTTAATAAATTACCCAGGCTCTTGTAAGTCTTTATAGCAGTGTGAGAATAGTGTAATACAGATAGTATTCAGAGACTGGAAGAATTAAGATGGTAAAGATACCAATTCTGCCCGAATTCATTTACAGATTTCCTTTTCCATCAAATTCCTATCAACATACATGCAAGGTTTTATAGACATAGATACACTTATTCTGAAATGTACAGGGAAAGGCACAATCCTGAGAATAACTGAAAAACAATCCCTTTTTTTAAAAAAAGGAGAACAAAGTGAGAAGAATTACTATACTTAACATTAAAACTTTTTATCTAGCTATAGTAATCACAACACTCTACCACTGGCAAGGAATAGACACAAAAATCAATAGAACTGAAGAGAGAACCCAAAAATAACTGCACACAGTACAGTTAGCTCATTCTTGATAGAATGCAAAGCAATTTAATGAAAGAAGGATAGGCTTTTCAGAAAATGGTGTTGGAGCAACTGGATTTCCACAGTCAAAAAAATGTGAACCTCAATGTAAATCTCATACCTTCTATATAAATTAATGTGAAATGAATTATAAATTTATATATAATTCATAAGACACTAAGACACAGAAGGAAGCTTAGGGACCTAGGGCTCAGTCAAGAGTTCTTACACCTTGCACCAAATCATGCACCATAAAATAATTTTTAAAAATAACAAGTTCAGCTTTATCAAAATTAATAACTTTGCTCTCTTAAATGCCCTGTAAATAAAGGCTTAAAAGACAACCTACAGACTAGGAAGAAATACTTGCAAATCACATGTCTGACAATGAACTTGCATTTAGAGCATATAAAGAACTCTCAAAACAGTAAATGTATTATATATATATATATATATATATATATATATATATATATATAACAGATACTTATGTCTTTTATTTATCTACATGGCAAAATACATATAGAGACATTTTATGGAAGTAGATGTAAAGATGACAAGCATATAAAAATGTTCAAATCACTAGCCATAAGAAAAATGCAAATTAAGATTATGATGTAATATCTCCATGTAACTAGCCAAACATGTAAAAAGGAAATAGAAAAATATTAAATTCTTTCAAGTTTGTGGAGAAACTGAGTCTGGTACACTGCCAGGAGGAATGTAAAGATGTAGGCAGAAATCTAACAAAGTAGATGAAATACCTGGGAATACAGGTAACTATGGAGGTGAAAAGTCTCTGCAAGGAGAACTACAAAACACAGCTCAAAGAAATCAGAGATGACACAAACAAATAGAAAAAGATTCCACACTCATGAATAGGAAAAATCAATGTTCTTAAAATGGCCATACTGCCCAAAGCAATGCTATGCCTATTAAACTACCATTGACATTCTTCACAGAACTGGAAAAAATTATTTTAAAATTTATATGGAACAAAAAAGAGCCCAAATAGCCAATGCAATCTTTTTTTTTTTTTTTTTTTTAACAACAAAGCTGGAGGCATCATGCTACGCAAGTTCAACAGGGCTACAGTAACCAAACAACATGGTTCTAGTAAAATAATAAGTAAAATAATAATAATCAGAGACATGGACCAATGGAACAGAATAGAGAACCCAGAAATAAGATCACACAACTACAACTATCTGAACTTTGACAAACCTGAAAAAAACAAGCAATGGGCAAAGGATTCCCTATTTAATAAATGGTGCTGTGATAACTGGGTAGTCATATGCAGGAGATTAAAAATGGACCCCTTCCTTACACCATATAGAAAAATTAACTCAAGATAGACAGATTTAAATGTAAAACCCACAACTATTAAATCACGGAAAGACAACATAGGCTAGGCAATACCATTCTGGACATAGGTGTGAACAAAGATTTTGATAAAGATGCCAAAAGCAATTGCAACGAAAGCAAAAATCGACAAATGGGATCTAATTAAACTAAAGAGATTCTGCACAGCAAAATAAATTATCAACAGAATACACAGACAACTTACACAATGGCAGAAAATTTTTGCATCTGACAAAGTTTTAATATACATCATCTATAAGGAACTTGAACAAATTTACAAGAAAATAGTAAACAATCTCATAAAAAAAAGGGGGCCAAGGACATGAACAGACAATTTTCAAAAGAAGACATACATGCAGCCAACAATCATGTGTGTGTGTGTGTGTATATATATATATATATATATATGAACTCAACATCACTGATTATTACAGTAATGCAATTCAAAGCCACAATGAGATACCATCTCACACTAGTCAGAATGGCTATTATTAAAAAGTTAAAAAATAACAGATGCCTGTTAGATTGCAGAGAAAAAGGAAGGCTAACATACTGTTGGTGGGATTGTTAACTAGTTTAATCATTGTGAATGACAGTGTGGCAATTTCTCAAAGAACTAAAGACAAAAACACCATTTGACAACAGTCAAATTACTGGGTATATACCCAAAAGAATATAAAGCAATCATTCTATTATAAAGATACATGCACCTGTACGTTTACTGTAGCACTATTCACAGTAGCAAAGATATAGAATCAACCTAAATGTCCATCAATGATAGACTGGATAAAGAAAATATGGTATATATACACCATGGAGTACTATGCAGCTATAAAAAGAGTGAGATTATGTCCTTTGCAGGGACATGGATGGAGCTGGAGGCCATTATTCTTAGCAAACTAATGCAAGGGCATAAAACCAAATACCACTTTTTCTCACTTATAAGTAGGAGCTAAATGATGAGAACCTATTGACACATAGAGGAGAACAACAGACACTGGGGCCTGTCAGAGGCTGGAAGTTGGGAGGAGGGAGAAGATCAGGAAAAATAACTAACTGGTACTAGGATTAATATCTGGGTGATAAAAGAATCTGGAAAACAATCCCCCATGACTCACATTTACCTATGTAACAAACCTGTTCATGTACCCCTGAAGTTTTTTAATAAGAAAAATTATTAAACATATACTTACTACAGGACCCAGCTATCACTCATACTCGCTAGCACTTACAGATATAAAAACTTACTTTCAACATGAACATCTACATGACTGTTCACAGTTTTTAATGATCAAAAATACTGGAAACAGTCAAAATTCCCTAGGATTGCTGATGGTTAAACAAATTTCTATATTCATAGTCAGATACACATCTCAGCAATAAAATTGAACAAATTATTGATAAATGCAACAGTGTGGATGGATTTATGTTGAGTGAAGAAAAACACAATTGGAGTCATCTTACATACCAAAAAAAATCTGTCTATATAGTATTATCAGTATGGCACAACCATACACATAGAGAACAAATCAGTGGTTTCCCGGAATTGGGATGGTGGTTAAATGGAAGTGGGTGTGACTATGAAGCTGTAGCATGAAGGAGATTTGGTGTAAAAGAATATTCCTCTATCTTAATTTTAGTTGTGGTTGGAAGAACTTACACATGTGATAAAATAATGAAATATTCACACACAGTGTACCAATGCTGATTTTCAGCTGTTGTTCTTGTATTATTGTTTTGTAATAAGTGACCCATGGAGGAAACTGGGTGAACCAGGAGAAGGGTACTGGGGACATCTCTGTAATATCTTTGCAACTTCCTATGAATTTATAATTATTTCAAAATAAAAAGTTAAAAAATTAAATGAAAATCTAGAAGACTGTGATTTCAGGGGAGACTAGTCTTTAAAGAGGAACAAATAGCACAAACTATAAAGGGAAAGGCCGTGCAATAATTCTAAGCTAAAACAATTTCTGTAAATAAAAATGATGTAAGAAAGTAAAAAGGCAATTTATAGATTGAGAAGATATAGTCTTAAAAATAATCATATGTATGGCTCCTGGGCAGGATGGCAGAATAGGAACAGCTCCAAGCTGTAGCTCCCAGAGAGATCAATGAAAAAGATGAATGATTTCTGCATTTCCAACTGAGGTACCCGATTCATCTCACTGGCACTGGTTAGACAGTGGTTGCAGCCCCTGAAGGGCTAGCCGAAGCAGGGTGGGGCTTTGCCTCACCCAGGAAGCACAAGGGGTTGGAAAATCCCTCCCTTAGCCAAGGGAAGCCCTCAGGGACCATGCCATGAGGAAGAGTGCTTTCTGACCCACATACTATGCTTTTCCCATGGTCTTTGCAACCCACAGACCAGGAGATTCCCTTGGTTGCCTACACCACAAGAGCCCTGGGTTTCAACCACAAAACTGGGCAGGCATTTGGGCAGACATGGAGTTAGCTTTAGGAGTTTTTTTTTCACACTCCACTGGTGCCTGGAATACCAGTGAGACAGAACTGGTCACTTCCCTGAAAACGGGGCTAAAGCCAGGGAGCCAAGTGGTCTAGCTCAGAAGATCCCCCCTGTCCCCCCAGAGACCAGCAAGCTATAATCCTCTGGCTTGAAATTCTCGCTGCCAGCACAGCAGTCTGAAGTCAACCTAGGACCCTTGAGGTTGCTGCAGGGAGTGGCATCCCCATTACTGAGGCTTGAGTAGGAGGCTTTCCCCTCACAGTGTAAACAAAGCCACCTGGAAGTCCTGACTGAGCAAAGCCCACTACAGCACCACCAAGCCTCTGTGGCCAGACTGCCTCTCTACATTAGTCATCTCTGGGTAGAGCATCTCTGAAAGAAAGGCAGCAGCCCCAGTCAGGGGCTTATAGATAAAACTTCATCTCCTTGGGACAGAGCACCTGGGGGAAGGGGTAGCTGTGGGCACAGCTTCAACAGACTTAAACATTCCTGCCTGCCAGCTCTGAAGACAGCAGTGGATCTACCAGCACAGTACTCAAGTTCTGGTAAAGGATGGACTGCTTCCTCAAGTGGGTCCATAACCCTTGTGCCTCCTGACTAGGAGACACCCCCCAGCAGGAGTCGACAGACACCTCATACAGGAGAGCTCTGGCTGGCATCTGGCAGGTGCCCCTCTGGGATGAAGCGTCCAGAGGAGGAAGCAGGCAGCATTTTCTGCTGTTTTGTAGCCTTTGCTGGTGATACCCAGGCAAACAGGATCTGCAGTGGACCCCCAACAAATACCAGCAGACTTGCAGAAG
Organism: Alouatta palliata; assembly: GCA_004027835.1. Classification (NCBI taxonomy): domain Eukaryota; kingdom Metazoa; phylum Chordata; class Mammalia; order Primates; family Atelidae; genus Alouatta; species Alouatta palliata. The sequence goes on along the minus strand of PVKV010005789.1, from coordinate 24,636 downwards.
AGGGACCTGACTGTTAGAAGAAAAACTAACAAAAAGCAATAGCATCAACATCAACAAAAAGACAACCATGCAAAAACTCCATCTGAAGGTCACCAACAACAAAGACCAAAGGTGGATAAATCCATAAAGATGAGGAAAAACCAGTGGAAAAAGCGTGGAAATTCCAAAAACCAGAATGACTCCTCTCCTCCAAAGAATCACAGCTCCTTGCCAGTAAGGGAACAAAGCTAGATGGAGAATGAGATTCATGAACTGACAGAAGTAGGCTACAGAGGGTGGGTAATAACAAATTCCTTTGAGCTAAAGGAGCAAGTTCTAACTCAATGCATAGAAGCTAAGAACCTGGATAAAAGATGAGAGGAATTTGTTAACAAGAATAATCAGTTTAGAGAAGAACATAAATGACCTAATGGAGCAGAGAAACAGCCTGAGAACTTCATGAAGCATACATAAGTATGAATAGCCGAATCGATCAAGTGGAAGAAAGGGTATCAGAAATTGAAGATGAACTTAATGAAACAAATCATGAAAACAAAATTAGAGAAAAAGATTAAAAAGGAATGAACAAAGCCTCCAATAAATATGGGACTATGTGAAGAGACCAAACCTACATTTGACCAACCTAGCAAAACAGGCCAACATTCAAATTTAAAAAATGCAAAGAACACCACAAAGACAATCCTTGAGAAGAGAAACCCCAAGACATATAATCATCAAATTCACCAGGAGCTGGTTATTCAAAAAGATTTACAAAATAGATAGACAACTAGCCAGACTAATAAAGAAGAAAACAAAGAAAAATCAGACATGATAAAAAATGATAAAGGGGATATCACCACTGATTCACAGAAATACAAACACCTTGACAATCTAGAAGAAATGGATGAATTCCTGGACACACACACTTTCCCAAGACTAAACTAGAAAGAAGTCAAATCCTTGAATAGACCAATAACAAGTTCTGAAATTGAGGCAGTAATTAGCAGTCTATCAATCAAAAAAAAAAAAAAAAAAAAAAAA
>PVKV010005789.1:0-23516 GCA_004027835.1 Alouatta palliata | reverse complement strand
CAACAACAACAAGACATTGCAGGTCAGTATCCCTGATGAACATCAATTTGAAAATCCTCAGTAAAATACTGGCAAACCAAATCCAGCAGCTTATCCAACATGATCAAGTCAGCTTCATCTTTGGGATGCAAGGCTGGTTCAACACATGCAAATTAATAAATGTAATCCATCACATAAACAGAACCAATGACAAAAGACGCATATATGATTATCTCAATAAATGAAGAAAATGCCTTTGATAAAATTCAACACCCTTCATGCTAAAAATAATAAACTAGGGGTTGATGGAACATATATCAAAAAATAAGAGCTATTTAAGACAAACCCAGAACCAATATCATACTGAATGGGTAAAGGCTGAAAGCATTCTCTTTGAAAACCAGCACAAGACAAGGATGCCCTCTCTTACCACTCATATTCAACATGGTATTGGAAGTTCTGGCCCGGGCAATCAGGCAAGAGAAAGAAATAAAGCGTATTCAAATAAGAAGAGAGGAAGTCAATTTTTTTTTTCTGCTTGCAGATTACATGATTGTGTATTTAGAAAACCCCATCATCTCAGCCCAAAAACTCTTTATGCTGATAAGCAACTTCAGCAAAGTCTCAGTACACAAAATCAATATGTAAAAATCACAAACATTCCTGTACACCAGTAATAGACAAACAGAAAGCCAAATCATAATCAAACTCCCATTCACAATTGTTACAAAGGGAATAAAATACCTAAGAATACAACTTACAAGGGATGTGAAGGACCTCTTCAAGGAAAAATACAAACTACTGCTCAAGAAAATAAGAGAGGACACAAACAAATGGTAAATCATTCCATGCTCATGGATAGGAAGAATCAGTATCATGAAAATGGCCATACTTCTCAAATATAATTTATAGATTCAATACTATTCCCTTTAAGCTGCCATTGACTTTCTTAACATAATTAGAAAAAAACACTTTTAATTTCATATGGAACCAAAAAAGAGTCTGTATAGCCAAGCCAATCTTAAGCACACACACACACACAAAAAAGAAGAACCTAGAGACATCACGCTTTGTGACTTCAAACTATGCTACAAGGCTATAGTACCCCAAACAGCATAATACTGGTTCCAAAACAGAGATAGAGACCAATGGAACAGAACAGAGTCCTCAGAAATAACACCACACATCTACAACCGTTTGATCTTTGACAAACCTGACCAAAAGAAGCAATGGAAAAAGGATTCCATGTTTAAAAATGGTGTTGGGAAAAGTGACTAGCCATATGTGGAAAACTGAAACTGGACCCCTTCCTTGCATCTTATACAAAAATTAACTCAAGATGGATTAAAGATTTAAACGTTAGACCTAAAACCATAATAACCCTAGAAGAAAACGTAGGAAATATCATTCAGGACATACGCATGGGCAAAGACTTCATGATTAAAACATCAAAAACAAGGCAACAAAAGCAAAAATTAACAAATGGAATTTAATTAAACTGAAGAGATTCTGCACAGCAAAAGAAACTATCATCAGAGTGAACAGGCAACCTACAGAATGGGAGAAATTTTTGCAGTCTATCCATCTGACGAAGGACTACTATCAAGAATCTTTAAGAAACTTAAATTTAACAGAAAACACAAACAACCTCATCAAAAGTTGGCAAAGGATGTGAACAGGCACTTTTCAAAAGAAGACATTTATGTGGCCAACAAACATATGAATAAAAGTTCATCCTTGGTCATTAGAGAAATGCAAGTCAAAACTACATTGAGATACCATCTCATGCCAGTTAGAATGGTAGTCATTAAAAAGTCAGGAAACAACAAATGCTAGAGAGGATGTAGAGAAATAGGAACACTTTTACCCTGTTAGTGGGAGTGTAAATTAGTTCTACCATTGTGGAAGACAGTGTGGCGATTCCTCGAGGATCTAAAACTAGAAATGTCATTTGCCCAGCAATGCCATTACTGGGTATATATCAAAGGATTATAAATCATTCTACCATAAAGACACATGAACACATATGTTTACTGTAGCACTATTCACAATAGCAAAGACTTGAAACCAACCCAAATGCCCATCCATGATAGACTGGATAAAGAAAATGTGGCACATATATGCCATGGAATACTATGCAGCCATAAAAAAGAATGAGTTCGTGTCCTTTGCAGGACATAGATGAAGCTGGAAACCATCATTTTCAGGAAACTAACACAGGAACAGAAAACCAAACACTGTATGTTCTCACTCTTAAGTGCGAGTTGAACAATGGGAACATATGGGCACAGGGAAGGAAACATCACGCAGTAGAGCCTGTCAGGGAGTGGGGGACAAGAAGAGGGATAGCATTAGGAGTAATACCTAATGTAGCTGTTAGGTTGATAGGTGCAGCAAACCACCAAGGCACATATTTACCTATATAACAAACCTGCATGTTCTGCACATGCATCCCAGAACTTAAAGTATCATTTAAAAAGTCACATGCATACATATAAGGCAACAATAAAGAAAGAATGGGTAAACCAAGAAAGAATAGATCTAATATATTAAGAAATTAGCAAAAAAGGGAAACAGAATGGTCAATACATAAATAAAACGTTTTTTCATCTTATTAGTAATCAAAGATTACTAATTACTAATGACAATTATAAGATGATAAAATTCTATTTTTTCAGTCTTTGGCATTTACTTTCTAGCAGTGAGGCTAGTTTGGTTTTCTCCTTTCTCTTCATGAGTGCTTTAATTATATTTCCTTGAATGCTCATGGATTTCTCTGCCTTCAGTATCTAGCCTCTTGTCAGTTCTGTCTCAATGATTCTCTGACTTTTAGGAAATATGGCAGCCTCTTCCATTACATAAATCCTTGTAAATTATCAGATATGTTTTGTAATACTTCCATTGAGATAATATTTTATCTTTTTACATTTTAATCTGATACTTTTATTTAGTTCTCATTTGGGGGGATACAAATACAAATATTTTTGATCCCCTTAACATGTGTTATGTTGCAATAATTTTCTTTTTAATGCTATTTGACCTTTCTCTCTTCTAGTTTTTGTTGTTCTTGGTTTCACTTATTCCTATCTTTCATATAGCTTATTGTGTATTCAACTATGTCTCTTCTCCTTTGTACTGTTTCCAACATTTTCTACAATTCTTAGACAGTATTACCTTCAACTCCTGTCTCTGAGCTCTGCCAGAGATGTTTTATGTCTTTCTGTTTTTTCCCAGAGTTGTGGCATTTCAACTTGTAGTCATTTTATTTTGGCTGATTTTTAAAATTCTTTGAGTTTTTGTAATATGTTTGAAAGTGAATTTTATTTGCTCAATCATGTCTCTTTTTTCTATCAAATATCTGTTTATGGCTTTTAAAAAGTAATTCATTTCTTCTTTCTATATATGTAGCTTACAGATTTCTTACTCCTTTCTACTTCAAAAATGCTTATGTTGGGAGAGATCATGCTAATGTTCTTTTCAGAAGACATTCTTCCTGACTCACAAAATGTATGAAAATATGTTTTTGTTTGGGTTTGTGTCTATTACTGTCCTTGTACTAGGTTCTTTGCTTGTTTGTATGTTTGTATCAGAGTTATTTTAGCTTTTATCTTTCCACAGCCAACAGAGATTACCAGCTTCAAGGATGCTAGCTGTGTAAAGTCAATCTCCACCCCATTGTTTGATTTCTCATTCAGTTGATACACAACCACTACTCTGTGGTATGATAGTGCATCCCAGAATCTTCTTTTATAAGACTAATGCAAATTTCTCTGCATATTCGAACAAGAAAATTATAGTTTCCTTTGAAGAATGAGTGCCTCTTTGATAGAATCAAATCTGCTAGATTTGCCCCAAATAAACATCAAGCATCTTTCAGTATCTCCATTTGACATTTATGGCATTTAGCACCCTTTCTTCACTTACAGTTGTTTCAGTATTTTACCCCAAAATAGTAGGTGCTTTTCTTTGAATATACTTACTCATAATTTCTGAAATAAGGAAGAAAAACACTGTTTTTTCCTGCTATTTTAAAGCTTTGTGTACCATCTATTATTATAATAATAGGAATAATTTTTCCTGTGCATTCAGAGAATTTTCAATAGTCAAAAGTTTTTATGATTTAAAACCAAAAATTGCTCATTTGTTTTACTGTAGTTTATACAAAATTTCCATAGACTGATGTAAGCTGTAATATCACATTTCCTGTGTATGTTAAACAATGACAAAATTCGTTTTTTTGTTTGTTTTTCGTTTACAAAATGGTGCTTGCTATGGTTTGCCTGTATCCTCACCGAAATCTCACCTTGAATTGTAACTCCCACAATTCCCAGGTATCATGGGAGGAACCAGGTGGGAAGTGATTGAATTACGGGAGTGGGTCTTTCCTGCACTTTTCTTGTAATAGTGAATGAGTCTCACAAGATCTGATGGTTTTTAAAATGAAAATATCCCTATACAACCTCTCTCTTTGCATGCTGCCATCCATCTAAGACACGACTTGTTCTTCCTTGCCTTCCACCATGATTGTGAGGCATCCCCAGCCACATGGGGGGATCTTCTTTCTTTGGTAAATTGTCCAATTTCAGTTATTTCTTTGTTATCAGAATGAAAATGGACTAATAGAGTGTTCTACAGAACAAAAGGCAAAGGTGGTAAAATGGCTCTGTGATAGGATCTGTTAATCTCTGTATTCTAAAACCATGCATCCTTTGTAGGGACATGCATGAACCTAGAAACCATCATTCTCAGCAAACTGACACAGGAACAGAAAACCAAACACCACATATTCTCACTCATAGGCGGGTGTTGAACAATGAGAACACATGGACAAAGGGAGGGGAGCATCTCACACTGGGGTCTGTCCGGGGGAAAAAGGGGAGGGACAGCAGGGGGTGGGGAGTTGGGGAGGGATAGCATGGGGAGAAATAACAGATATAGGTGATGGGGAGGAAGGCAGCAAACCACACTGCCATGTGTGTACCTATGTAACAATCTTGCATATTCTTCACATGTACCCCCAAACCTAAAATGCAATAAAAAGTATATATTAATAAATAAATAAATAAATGATAGCACATTAAAAATAAATAAATAAAACCACCATACAATAAAGATTGAAAAAAGAATTATAATTTAATTTCTTCTTACATTATCTGCGAAACAAAAAAGTAGAAATCTCAGCAGTTTTGCAATTTTGCATGATCAGGAAGCGTATCAATAGAATTTTGTGGCCAGGAGGGACTATCCTATGTGGGAAGATGGATGTAATCAGTTTCATGCATTGTAATCAATCCAACAGTCAACACAAATTAAATATTGATAGAAATTCCTCTACCAGTGATAAACTGAACAATCCCTAGGAGGTGCAGGAAAAATTAACATTGTACAGTACATTTGTGTGATAATTGCGATCCACTGGTGTTATTTATTATACCTTAGGAGGCTCTGAAGATAGGTTTCCAAGTGGAACATTTTGAATCTAAAGAAGCCTAAGGCCAATGGGTGAAAACTTATATTGGATTTAGTAGCAGTGTTAAACAGAACTCCTTAACAAGTTGATTCATATACTATTAACATATCTTACATCAATAAATATTACAGCATATTGCCTATACCTAGAAAACAGAATATATGTTGGCTTTCAACTTAGGATTCTTGTGAATGATTTGGATAATCCAAAATTTATTTTACTTTTAAAAAGATAGAGGGAATAGAAGAATGAGAAAGAGAGAGATATGTCTCTTGAGGACTTAGGACAATATTTGCAATTTTGTAACAGTCATTGGATCTTCATGTTTATAAAAACATTTAGATTTAGTTTTACTTCATCAGAACAAATGGACATGTGATTATAGTTCTTTCAGTAAATACACACACACACACACACACACACACACACATATTTCCAGGAAATATATATATTTTCAGGAAATATATATATAAGTTTTCAGTACACACACATGCATACCTACATATATATAAAACTGTAGCCAAAAAATATTTGGGGGATGGATAAATACCCTAATTCAATGCTTTTCACACTATCATTAATCAGAACTTCACTTTACCTCTGTAGATATACAAATTAAATTGTAAAACCTTCTACAAATTAAAATAGGATTTACTTTTAATTCCATTGTTCTCTGAAATTTAGACAAAATGGAGAACCTAATAGTAGCACTTAATCAGTTAGTAAAGATGCATTATTACTGCAAGCTAATTAATTCCAAGAGAGAATCAGATACTTGATGATTTTGTTCGCTACTATTTTCTTGGAACCTCAGAATCATATCTGAGATTTAAAAGATAATAAATATTATTGACTCGATCAATAAATAGTAACAGACTTTAAAAATAATCAGTAAGCATTAATTTAACTAATACAGAAATCATTTAAAAAACAAAGAAGTGAGTCATTATTCTTGCCCTCAGATCTTCTATTACCTAGCTATACAGATAATTTATTTCAAAGCTAATGCATCTGACGACATCAATAAGCATAATAAAATACGTATCAGATCCAATACAGCTATTTACATAGAAGTATCTGTGTTCTTTATTAAAGAATAAATTATCATACAGAAAACTTCTGAATCATAATTAATTACAAATAAGTGTTACTAAAAGGGGAAAAAGGGTTTTACTTTTTCACTTAATTGAAAAATCAAAGGTTTCCATGTATGTATGTGTAGATTAAAAGTAAGGATGACATTTCAATATTAAGATATAGACAGTGGCCACTGACAGGATGGACACTGTTAGTCTCAGGTTGGATTTAAAAAGGATGCTTTTCCTGAAAATAGAATCTACCAACTGAAGTGAAGGATGTTTTAAAATATGAGCAAACATGTTTATTGTATATACATATTAGTTGTGAAGAAAGCATAAAGTCATAGAAAGTCTCAGTTTATATTCACCATTTGACAGTCTTTGCAGAAATCACTGACCCCAAAGACTATTATTCTGACACTCAAAGAATTAATGAAAATTTGTTGAGTTTTACATACAAGGTAGAATTAAAGAATGAATCTTCTGTATGTGAGTGTCCAGCTGGACAGTTTTCTGAAGAACTTTATTAGCCTGACATAGGTACAGCAACTTGAATATAAAGCAGAGCCTGTGGACTTAGGTAAGATATCTAAAATTATGTATTGGTATTTTTATCAAATACATTTATAACATTAAAAATTGAATTATTTAAATTAAGCAATAACATTTTTTCTCAAACCTACCCAGTAGATGTTCTGAAGGTCATCTTGGTTTTTGAGGGCAAGATTTTACATTACAGTAATTTCAAGGTTATTAGTGTTACAGTAAATCTAAAACTTCTTTATTCTGAGTACATGTTGAAAATTATAATATGGGTAAATATATATGACCTACAACATACATTTTTAAAGTCTATAGGAATGTATACCCATAATGGACATGCTTGATGGTAATTTTTACATGTTAAACTGGCAAATGCTTATCCCACACAATCATGTCTTTTGTATGTTGTCTTATTCTAAAGAGCCTTAAAATTCAGGATGTGTGGTTTCTAGGTTGGTGCTCTATAAGGGTACCACTTATATTCTCTGAAGAAGTTTCTGGCACCTGAAGAAGAATGCAAATGCCTTCCCACATGGAATTAGAGCCACACAAATTACTCAGGCAGATTTATAGTGAACGTGTTCCCTCTAGGTTATTCCTTTTTTCTTCATATGGAGGAAAAAATGCTTTTGTTCTTTGGAGGATAAGTTCAAGCTGAGGGTGCAGAGGCAGGTACACCTCTCAGATATAGCTAGGAAATGTTGTTTTGTGTAAATCTAATCCTGTGCTCCTTATCAGGAAAGGCTGTGCCCACCTATATGCAGTGGAGAGAGGACTTCAACTGCATGTACAGTTTTGTTAAACAATATAGAAAAAAATGTTGCAAATTCAGATACAATGACTCTGTATCACAAAATATCCCACAAATCTACAAATCCGTAAAGTGTCCTGGTTCCTATATTACTGAGCTGATTAGTTGTTTACTAAAACTGAGGAAAGAAGGTTACACATTTATATGAGTTTTATCATTATTTTTTTTTCTGAAGGGAGAAAGGGGAAAAAGCCCACCTATCTCCTCACCTAATTTGTCTACAGTTATACCTAATTTATCTAGAGGAATTTTCAGAAAACCTTTAAAGTCCCAGATCCCTTTATCAAGCTCAATCTGTTATTTGTTGTTGAAGGAAATAAGCATTTTATTTACTGCTCAAAAAAGACATTTTCATACTTTTTTTCTCCAAAAGGAACTATTGCTAGTCTGTTTCCTAGAGAATAAGATATCTCACCCTCATAGTATGCAGTGAATGGATTGTATCTAACAATAACATCAGCTGGGTGTTATTCCTCACAAAAATGACAGGTCCCTCTGGAATTAAGTTGATCTGATAATTCAGAAATGGCAGAGCTTTAGGGTCCTTCATTTCACTGAATTGAGTTTTAGATGTCACCCTTTCTATCCGGCATAATATATTTGAATTTTTATTTGTGACTCCTTTCCAAACAGACAATATATTCAATGTCTCATCAGTTATCACATTCATCTGCAGCACATGTTCCATTTCTCCCTGTGGTGACTTGTAAACATGATTTCAGCATAGACCAATTTCTGTAAACAGAGTTATTTCTATTTTCTGTCTCAACTTATTACCGATCTCTCCTGCTCCAGACTTCCTTATAATTTTTTCATTGTTAATACTAGATGCCATAAAATATTGTAAATTAGAACTTTTTAAGTGACACTTATTAGAAAATGTTCTCATATATAAAAGCCCTGTGAATCTAAAATTTGAATATTTAAATGGGACATTTTATCAAGTTCAACATCAAACCGACAACATCCTCTATAACAACAATTTGCCAAATGGAGAAATGTCATACTTTGAATGAGCATTATCCTTCATGCTGAGAGATGAAATTAATGAATTAATTAAAAAGCCATAAAAAGAAAATGAAGAGTGTCAGAAGACACCAACAAGATGGAAAACAAAATATTTTTGGCATGGTAATGTGACTGGCAAAAAAAAAAAAAATACCTTTCACCATTCTGAAGAAGGAGAATGAAGCTTCATTCACAGAGCTGAAAAATTTTCCATGTAGTTAGCTTATTTTCTACAATATTTAACATCCAACCTATGTCACAATGGAATATTTTCCCCATGCTTTGTCAAGATAAAAAAGCTAACTAGGCACCATATATAACACATATTTTATTGAATAATTTTGGCATATTTTCTATGAAGCATCCAATGGCTTTGTTACATAACAATTTAGAGACACCAACAGATAAGGAAGCATAGGGTACCTTGGATAGAAAATGGCATAGTAGGAAATATTTCGTTTTTCTACACTAGAAAATACTCATAAAAAATCGTTTGTTGGTTTATAGCATTTCCCCATTTGTTATGCTTAGACATTGTTTTCTTATCTTTTTAAGTGTTAGTGTCTATTAGAAAAATAAGGGATGAATATAAGGAATAATCAACTTTAAGTGTTGTGATTCTTTAGAGAGAGAAGAAAGCACTATTAAGAAAACTTTCGAAACTTTGTTAGTTGTATTCCTAGGTATTTTATTCTCTTTGTAGCAAATGTGAATGGCAGTTTGTTCTTGATTTGGCTCTCTTTAAGTCTGTTATTGGTGTATAGGAATGCTTGTGATTTTTGCACATTAATTTGTATCCTGAGACTTCACTGAAGTTGTTTATGAGTTGCAGGAGATTTTGGGCTGAGACGATGGGATCTTCTAAACATACAATCATGTCATCTGCAAATAGAGACAATCTGACTTCCTCCTTTCCTATTTCTTTTTCTTACCTGATTTCTCTGGCTAGAACTTCTAATGCTATATTGAATAGGAGTGGTGAGAGAGGGCATCCTTGTCTAGTGCCAGATTTCAAAGGGAATGCTTCCAGTTTTTGCCCATTCAGTATGATATTGGCTGTGGGTTTGTCATAAATAGCTGTTATTATTTTGAGATACGTTCCATGGATACCTAGTTTATTGAGAGTTTTTGACATAAAGGGCTGTTGAATTTTGTTGAAGGTCTTCTCTGCATCTATTGAGATAATCATGTGGTTTTTGTCTTTGGTTCTGTTTATGTGGTGGATTATATTTATAGACTTGCGTATTTTGAACCAGCCTTGCATCCCTGGGATGATGCATACTTGATCATGATGGATAAGCTTTTTGATGTGCTGTTGCAATCGGTTTGCCAGTATTTTACTGAAGATTTTTGCATCTGTGTTCATCAAGGATATTGGCCTGATGTTTTCTTTTTTTGTTGAGTCTCTGCCAGATTTTGGTATCAGGATTATGTTGGTCTCATAAAATGATTTGGGAAAGATTCCCTCTTTTTGTATTGTTTGGAATGGTTTCAGAAGGAGTGGTACCAGATTCTCTTTGTATATCTGGTAGATTTCAGCTTTGAACTCATCTGGACCTGGGCTTTTTTTGGTTAGTAGACTATTAATTGCTGCCTCACCTTCAGCCCTTGCTGTTGGTCTCTTGAGGGTTTTGACCTCTTCCTGGTTTAGGCTTGGGAGGGTGCAAGTGTCCAGGAATTTATCCATTTCTTCCAGGTTTACTGGTTTATGTGCATAGAACTGTTTGTAGTAATTTCTGATGGTAGTTTGTATTTCTGTTGAATCGGTGGTGATATCTGCTGTATTATTTTTTATTGCATCTATTTGATTCTTCTCTCTTTTCTTTTTTATTAATATGGGGACCTCTTCAAAGAGAACTACAAACCACTGCTCAAGGAAATGAGAGGACACAAACAGATGGAGAAACATTCCATGCTCATGGTTAGGAAGAAATAATTTTTAGAAAATGGCCATACTGCCCAAAGTAATTTATAGATTCAAGTCTATCCCCATCAAGCTACCTAGGACCCTCTTCACAGAACTGGAAAAAACCACCTTAAACTTCATATGGAACCAAAAGAGAGCCCGCATAGCCAAGACAATTCTAAGCAAAAACAACAAAGCTGGAAGCATCACACTACCTGACTTCAACCTATACTACAAGGCAACAGTAATCAAAACAGCACGGTGCTGGTACCAAAACAGAGATATAGACCGATGGAACAGAACAGAGTTTTCGGAGGCAGCACCACACATGTACAACCATCTGATCTTTGACAAACCTTACAAAAACATACACTGGGGAAAAGATTCCCTGTTTAATAAATGGTGTTGGGAAAACTGGCTAGCCATGCACAGAAAGCAGAAACTGGACCCCTTCCTGACACCTTACACTAAAATTAACTCCAGATAGATTAAAGATCTAAACATAAGACCTAATACAATAAAAACCCTAGAAGAAAAGCTAGGCAAAACCATTCAGAACATAGGAATAGGCAAGGACTTCATGAATAAAACACCAAAAGCATTGGCAACAAAAGCCAAAATAGACAAATCGGATATAATTAAACTCCAGAGCTTCTGTACAGCAAAGAAACAATCATTAGATTGAACTGGCAACCAACAGAATGTGAAAAAATTTTGGAATCTACCCATCTCACAAAGGGCTAATATCCAGAATCTGCCACGAACTAAAACAGATTTACAAGAAAAAACAAACTCATTCAAAAGTGGGCAAAAGATATGAACAGACATGTTTTAAAAGAAAACATTTATGAGGCCAACAAACATATGAAAAAATGCTCATCATCACTGGTCATTAGAGAAATGCAAATCAAAACCATATTCAGATACCATCTCATGCCAGTTAGAAAGGTGATCATTAAAAAATCTGGAGACAACAGATGCTGGAGAGGATGTAGAGAAACAGAAACACTTTTACACTGTTGGTGGGAGTGTAAATTAGTTCAACCATCATGGAAGACAGTGTGGTGATTCCTCAAGGACCTAGAAATAGAAATTCCATTTGACCCAGCAATCCCAATACTGGGTTTATACCCAAAGCATTATAAATCATTCTATTATAGACACATGCACATGTATATTCATTGTGGCACTGTTTACAATAGCAAAGACCTGGAACCAACCCAAATGCCCATCTATGGTAGATTGGACAAGGAAAATGTGGCACATATACACCATGGAATACTATGCAGCAATAAAAACTGATGAGTTTGTGTCCTTTAGGGACATGGATGAATCTGGAAACCATCATCCTCAGCAAACTGACACAAGAACATCAAATCAAACACCACATGTTCTCACTCATAGGCAGGTGTTGAATAATGAGGACACATGGACACAGGGAGGGCAGCATCACACACTGGGGCATTTTGGGGGGAATAGGGGAGGGATAGTGGAGTTAGGGAAGTTGGGGAAGGATAACATGGAGAGAAATGCCAGATATAGGTGATAAAGGGATGGATGCAGCAAACAACATTTCCATGTAGGTACCTTTGCAACAATCCTGCATGTTCTGCACATGTACCCCAGAACCTAAAGTGCAATAAAAAATATGTATATGAAGAAGACTCAATTGAACAATGTCCAACAAAATAAAATACCTTTGAATATTTGATTTGTTAAAAAATGAGACTAATTCTGTCACAAACATGGCATATAATGAGAAGAAACCTCTTTTATAATGTAAGACTCTTATTTGTTTATGGTGTCTATTATGGTTTAGTGTGTCCCTACCCAAATCTCATCTTGAATTATAGCTCCAATAATTCCCATGTGATGTATGAGGGACTCGGTGGGAGATAATTAAATCATAGGTGGTTTCCTCCATACTGTTCTCATGGTAGTGAATATATCTCACTGGATCTGATGGTTTTATAAGGGGAAACCCCTTTCGCTTGGCTCTCATTCTTTTGTCTGCTGCCAAGTAAAATGTGCCTTTTGCCTTCCACCATGATTGTAAGGAATCCTCAGTCATGTGGAACTGTGAGTCCATTAAACCTCTTTTTCTTTATAAATTACCCAGTCTTGGGTATGTCTTTATCAGCAGCATGAAAATAGACTAATATTGTGTCCTCATGTAAATCTGAAGGAAGAACAGCAGTTCCCTGGCATTTGCAAACTGCAGATAAAAGAGAAAAATTAATAGGAATCCTGTTATCCCAATTACACTCTTGTATGCATTTGCCTTTTGCCAGTCTTCTCCAGTTTATACCCTACTGAGACCCATTAGTGCTTTCCCCTGATAGGTCATGCAAACTACATCTGTACAATAAAATACTTTTATTTTCCCTATTTTGTATTGAAATATTATTTTTTAGTTTATACTTGGAGCTTAATAAGTACAAAAAAAAGAGGGAACTATTTGATGCTGCAGGTGGCCAACATTTTAGGAAGGAATGTTGAAACAGTAATGGCCACTAATTGCAGTTATGACTATTAGACAAAGAAGATGTAATTGTTACCAAGGATATAAATTTCCATTCTATTCGAACATGGAATAGGAAATTATTGCTCTTTTCTATTGCAGTGATGTTACTCAATCTGGGTATAATATATAGTATACTAGATTTGAATTTTCTGTTATGCTAAATAAAACAACCTCTTCTGCATCTATCACCATGGCAAATTTACTCATCTTTAAGAAAACAACCTAATGAAAAATTATTCTCATTTATTCTTTCTATACACACACACACACACACACACACACACACACACACACACACACACCTATTTAGTTGACAGGTATGAGGAAAGAGTATCAAAATGTACTTTGTTGTTTTGTTGAAGCATGGATATACTGAGGTATTTTAGGCAAGACCTAACTCAGCATCTGTTACCAAATGAAGAACTCCAGCATCTCATGAGAAACAAGGCATATTGAAGCTCTGAGCAGACAGTAAATAAAGATGCCAAGGAGTACTTCTGAACTAATAAGCCAGAAAAAATCAGCAGAGTAAATGTGTGAAAGTCATTGTATACATATCTTGAGGGACTGAGAGTATTTAAAGCATCATACAAGGGAAAAACATTTCAGAAAACCAGCATGGTTGGTGATTGATGTACCATACAGATCCTCTTTTAGTAATGAAGGACTTATTCTCTCCTGGTAGCTGACAAGACTGTTCTCCTTGTCAAGGATTCTGCATCCAATGACTGACCATTACAGGCATGTAAATAACTAATCATGTGACTCCAGCATGAGACAGGTAGAACTTTTTTTGTAGGGTCAACTGATGCTTCCCATGAAAGAAGTTGCTGCTCCACTTTCTGCCTGATCTGGTCTTCTCATCCTATTTCTTCCCCCTGTCCTTAACTTCCCCTTCATTTTCCTCTCTTTCCTTCCTCTGGTATTGATTTTAAGAGACCTCCTAATAAACTTCCCGCATACTAATCTGCTTATTGGAAAGTCCAGCCTCATACTGCCAGGTAATTTGGGCCTCTACTGATTGATAGTCGAAAAGATGATGTTTCAAGGCAAGGATTGCTTGTCCTTTTTATATTGTCCTACTACCTGTCGTGACCCTAATTCTCTGAGTATGTGTTTAAAGACCAAAGGAAGGTGAAGAAAAGGACATACATAAATGCTCCTAATTGATCCAGGATAGAAAAGCTTGAACTCTCCCAAATTTCTCATATATTTTCAGCTGAGAACTATAACACTTTTTTTTTTTTACTTTTCATAGTTAAAACAGTAAAAATTATTCCAGCAATATGCGTCAGTAACTCCCACTTTATCAGTCAACTGACAAAAAAAGTACTCTGTAGTTAAGTTACAACACTTATACAACAGTCTTATGTGAACAGATCTGTAAAACTGGGAAGTAGAAAAGAAACTCCAGATAAAGGAAGTAAATGACAGTTATTGGGTACTCGCTGTATGCATAGCACAGTCCTAAGCATGCCAGCACTGTTCTAAAGAATACTGTGCAGTTGACCTTCTATATTCTTTCTGCAAGTAAAGCAGGCAAATCTCAGAACTATTTAGTTGTTCACTCAAGGTCAGGAAATTGGAAAAAGGATTTAAATAGACATTCGATACCTACATCCATGTTCTTCAGGTATGTCATAATTCCAAAGACTAAAAGTAAATGGGAAGATTTTTAAATCATATTATATTTTGAGAATGTATATTTTATAAATTAAAGAGTTTGGCTGAAACAAATCATAGTGCCTATTCTGGTCTACATTGTGGAAAACATAAATTACTCTTACCAATGTAATACCTTCAGGGATTTGCTAAGGAATATTCTGAATTTATTCACTTGTGTTCTCCCCACTGATATTAAGGCTTATTCAGTAAAAGATTTATTGTAGTCAAACCAAGCCTGAAAATACATAAAATTTTATGTGCAAACGTTATTTCTTGCAAAAAAGTACTTATGCATAACAAAGGTCATGCCTTGAACTGCAACCCGGACACTTGCATTACTATGAGCCAGAAAATCTTTTGCCCTGATATTCCAAAATGTGAACTGCCTGCTCTTCAAATTACACTTTTATTCATCTCATAGTGTAGTGTTGAAATCTACTGACATTACCAAAAATAAATTTCTTGATAATGGTTTTTCACTGAAAATGTGTTTTCTGTAATCAATTTATTTTTAATAACTTCTGTAGATGCAATTGCTGTTGCATTGCATATATGTTTAATGCTATTGCATTAAACATTTAAAAACTTTATTTTTTCTGATTTAAATTTTGTTTAAGATTGTATAAAAAAACTAACATTATAATGATAAGAAACTAAGAATAGCTTTTCAGTTCACCTTATAATTTATCTAAAATCTCTAAATAGTAAATGTAATAATTAAGCCAAATTAAGGGAATGGAGTAATATTGTTTGTATACTTCAATTACATCAGCTGATTAGGTCAGCTTGTAATTTCTTGGACAGTGAATCAAGCTGCTAGCTTGAGGGCTGCCATGTGTCAAAGAGATCACCTACAGAACCTAACTGGTCACTCAGACTAAGCAAAAGCAAGACATACTTATTATCAGTAATGTGTAATTGATTACGGAGTGGGAAGAAGGGGACAATCTTAGAGCTATGATGAGCTTTTGCTCTTCTTAGGATCTGGAGCTCAGCCAAAGAAGAAACAAATAGGATGACTCATGAGCATCACATTTTGTCCTTTGCTCCCACTATCCTTCCAGAGTCAAAAGTTATGAGTGATGAAAGCAGAACTTACTTGTTTCTGGCTAATGGACAATGGACTATAATTGACTCGGGAAGATATATTAGAATTATCTCTATGAACCTCAACTTGTATCATTATAATAAGACAATTAAACTTACACTGGACTTCATAATATACCTAGAACTCTATGAATAACTATAATTGAATACAGTTCATTTTAATCTCAAGTAATTTGAAGCAGGGTTTGTTATTCTACAGTTAAATTTGGGAGCTTCTTGCTTTTGTCTATCTTATTTATTATTTGAACAAAATCATAGGTCAGTAGTCTAAAAAGTATGATTTATTACACAGACATATAGATTTGAATCAACCTATTCACATTTATCAAGTAACTATTAAGTACAAGACAATATCTAGCTGGAAATATATATATATGTGTGTGTGCGTGTGTGTGTGTGTGTGTATGTGTATTTTAAGACTCTGCTTTTATAGATCTTAGAGTTGAGAAAAATATAAAAGTAAAAAATGTTACAGAAGTTTATGAATGCAAAAACACCACCATCTCTACTAACAACAACAAAACGAAACACACGCACCATAGCAATGAAAAAGTTTACAGTGTACATTTCTTTTTGTTTCTTCACCATTGCATTCCTTTGGTAAAAGCCTAAGCAAAACAAAGTCTATGTTGCTCTATCATATGCTGACAAGAACCAAAATGTTTTAATCCTGTATATCATTTCTTGGTATATTACACCAGTGAACTCATTGAACCTGGATTCTTTGAGCCAATTTATATTTTATTAATCTTATTATTGAATTTTCTAATTAGGTGTCCATTTATGATATGTTTTCAATGACAGGCAAGTTACATCATATTTAAAATGGTATACTTGGCTTGTATGAATTATAGAATATGCTTCAAAGTTCATTTAAAGTAAATAAGTTTTCTGAATTTGGAAGTAAATTTAGAACACCTCAATTTACAGTAAAAATCCAGAGAGATTGTAAGTCTTGTCCATGGTAGTTTAGCTAGCTGACAACAAAGGTTGTACTACTGGTCAAGGTCTTTTTATTCAGAAGCCAGCACCCTTTCCGTCTTGCCATCTTTAAATAGAGCTTTACATAACAAGGGAGTATTTTTACTTTACGTTATTACATTTTTATACAATCTATTATTAGACTTGACCATCATGTCACTCCTTTGAAATAGCCTGTAGTGTTGTGTTAGGGAAAGAGTTTGATATTGATGAGAGAATGCTGTAAGTATTTTTCTAGGCACTTAACTGTTCAGAAATGGGTTCAAGAAAGGTTAAGTCTCATATCAAAGTTGCATAATGAATAAGAAAACAGAGCTGGGACATTAATGAAAGAACTTTGACTCTACTCAGTGTCTTGTCTAATTTGCCATTCTGTCCACCAATATATCTGTTTTTTCTTAACTCAAAAGTGAAAAACATTAAACAGATACCATGCAAGCAAAATGTATTACAGCTGAAAATAAATAAAGCACACACCTCAACATAAATGAGTTCATAGACCACATGGCATATAATGAGTATATAAATAAACAACTATGCTTCAGTGTGACAAGATGCCAATACTGGAGATGTGTCCCATTGGGTATAATGGGGACATAAAGGAAGTCAATATAATTGACTTCTTCACTGTCCTCACTTAAATTAAAAAGCAAATATGACTGTATATTTTATTACAGAATTTGTCATTTAGTAATATACTAGACGTATTTTTATAAGGATTTATATCTATTGTGCATCTGGTAATAAATACTTTTTAGTCTTAACAGTTTGTGCTACTTGGTAGTTACAAAACTGTCAAAAGTAGACACCAGAATTGAAAAGTGAAATGAAAGAATGGTTTTGGTTTGCACATTTATTTTAGACTTGTGGGGTGGGGGGACATACATACAACAATGAAAAATAAGAATTTAATTTAGTCCACCAGGGAGAAAATGGATTCTTCCCAAAGAATGTTATCATTTTAACTGAAAATGAGTAAGCCTCTCCATGTTTAAAATGTGTTATATATTAAATTATGTTTATATAGAACTTTGCTAAAGTAAATTTGTGATTTTGATTACCTTTTCAGAATCAGAAATGGGCACAGTCAGTAACGAATCTCCGTTTGAGAGCAAAAAAGGGTGGTGTAAAGTTTGTCCTTTTATTGCCATTGCAAATAATAATTTGAGTACTTTATAAAGTTATTTTTAAATTTTTTAATTCATTACTATATTTATCCTGGCAAGTACCTTTAAGTTTGACTCACTATTGCTATCCTACTTTAAATCTCAGAGAGATTGTCACTTAAGTTATTTCACCTGGCTGGTGAGAGGCTGAGAGAATATTCTAACACAGACCTTTCTATTATATCTTATCTTAATAGTATGAGGTTCCAAACTTCTCTGGAATGATCTGTAATCATTCTTCATAAAATGTGAATATATGATTGTATACATATGTTATTTTTAAAATCAGATGTATGTAATTTACGAAGATAAAATTTACAGTGGTTAATAACCAGTTCTATGAGTTTTAGCATATACATATAATTGTGTAACTATGGCAAGACATACAACAGTCTTATCAACCCATGATATTCCCTTATGGCTTTTTAAATGAACTCTTTCTTCCCAAACTCCTGGCCCAGGCAACAATTGATCTCTTTTAGTTCCCTGTAGATTGGCTTTTTAAGAGTGTCATAGGAGTGAAATTATATGTATCTGTGCCAGCTTCCTGGAATTGCAATGTATGCTGCAATGTTTGAACAAGAGGCTCCCATTAGCATTTTGCACTGGGCAGTACAAATTATACTGCCTGACAAATATACAGCAGATAAGTATTTGAGTGTGGTTTCTTTCCCTTAGCATTATGCATTTGAATTGATCCATGTTTTTGCGTGGATCAGTAGTTTGTTCCGTTTTATTGTCAAGTGATTTTTCCAGTGTAAGGATCTACCACAGTTTGTTTACTCGTTCACCAGTTTGCAGTTTGGGCCAATGATAAATAAAACAACTACATATATCCACATATTTGTGCACGTGAACATAAATTTTAATTTCTTCTAGTTAAAGGTCTAGTTGTACCAATGCTGGATTATGTAGTCAATGCATGTTTGTTTTAGAAGAAATTTACAAACTCTTTTTTCCACATTAAATGCACTCTTTTATATCCTGGTCAGCAGTGTATAAGATTTCTGATTGCTTCACATCCTCATTAGCACTTAGTATTCTTATTACTTTTTTCTTCACTTCTACCATTCTGATTTTTATAGTTATATCTCATTGTACTTTTTGTGTTGTTACAAGGAATAATAATATTGACAATTTTTGTATGTTTTCTTGCATTCCATATATGTATTTTTAGTGAACTGCCTTTTCACATCTTTTGTCCATTTTATGTTATTTTTATTCTTATTTTTGAGGATTCTTTATATTTCCTGGATACAAATCTGTTATCATATACATGTGCAGCAATTACTTTCTCTCAGTGGATGGGTTTTTCATTTTCTTAATAATGTCTTCAAAATAACTGAACTTATATCCTTTAAAAAGCGTCTACCTTGAAAATTTATTGGATTTGATGTTCTTCCATTCAATTAGGGAGGAAGGGAATGTAACAAGCCTGCTTTGTCTCATAAGAACAAAGAATATTTTCTAGCCAGAATGGAAAAAAAGTTTTAAATTGTGCTGTTTATGATACATGTGTTGTGGTTTAGGATACCAGAAGGTTTGAGGCTGGATCCAGTGTTGGGAGAAAATAATTCTATGTTAGATTATTAAATTCAGTTAAAAAATTGGAAGGAAACAATACCACCAAGTTGATGGCATTGTCTTAATGCTCAATCAAGCTTATTGCTTTATCACCAAAAGATCTATTGGATTATCATTAATTTATCTGATTTGTACATTCTATTTTGCATAGTGATTTTGTGTTCCAATTATAAGTGTTTTGCACATATAAAATTAAGCCAAATACATAATGATTACATTATATCTTTAAAACTATTCACTTTTCCTCCAAAATTACTCTGATTTGATCAGTAATGTTCTATTTATAAATGTATTTATGTTATATAAATACATTTATATATATTATGTATGTTATGTATATAGACATATATTTCATATGTACTCATAGATAAATACACAGATATATAAGCAATTCATTTTTATAACACTTTGAAGTGTCTATTAGTCAGCTGCTGTCATAGTAATTCCAGGTTAAAAATTATCCCCCTTACTTATCATGCATATGAGTTTTTAGGTCATTAAGCAAGGCCAACTCCGCTGATCTAGTCTGCTTTAGGTTGGTGAGGCTTGACTCCTGACTTGAATTTGGGATCAGGTTTGCTGTACATGCCTCTCATAATTCTAGGATTGATACTTTTCCTAGCATATTCTTACAGTAATGACAGAGTACAATCAAGCAAACAGAAGCGTGCAATGTTACTTTAGGTTATGGCCTGGAACTAGCACCTTATCTTCCATGCCCGAATTATACTGGCCAAAGAAAGTGATGCAGTCTAGTTCAATTTTAACTTGAGGGGAATATACCCCTTTCACTATCATGAGGAACAATAATAATTCACGTAGCTCAGGCACAGAGTTTAATTTTACCATGTGGGGAGACCAAAGAATTGAGAAAAATGATTCAGGAAATTGAGATATAAAAAGGCTAAATAACTCACATGCAAAGTCTTACTCATGGCTGTGTCTGCACATACCAACTCCTTCTTCACCAAAGGAAAGATCTGTTAAAGTGAAAGTTTGTGCATTTTTAAAGTTCAGGGTGTTCAATATGCATATAATTAATATATAATACAATTATATATATATATATATAATTACACACAACCTAAAAAAAATATATATATATATAGTGTGTGTATGCATGCATGCGTGTGTGTGTGTGTGTGTGTGTGTGTGTGTGTGTAGTTACCTGTTTGGGGAAATAGTGTTGGGGATACTACGAAATTACAGTGATGAAGAAGTGAAAGATGTAGCCATGAACTGTATGGTCTTGAATAAGTTGTCTGACCTCCTCTTTCTTTCCTAACTCAGCAACATCTTGTATATTGGAAGGAAATGAAAACAATGCCGACAGAAAAGTTCTGAAGACTGTGGAGAGTAAATTTCAGAATAAAATCCTAGAGATAAATATATTCCAGAATTTCAAAACAGGCAAAATTAATTTAGATTTTTAAAATAAATATATTTGTCATCCTAAATAGATGTAGCCTAAATTAAATCTCAGGGTAGAACATTTTGTATATAGTGAACATTTACCAAATTATTTTCTCCCATTCTATAAACTTTTGAGGAAGAAAAGATTGCTGAGGGCAAAATTAATGAGTTTTATACAGGCTTGTAAAATGTGCTGCACTGCCCCGCTCAGGGACTGCTTTATGAAACAAGGCTCTTTTGAGGCTTACCTATTATTTTGTTTCTCCATTTCATATTTCTCCTTCATCTTTCTACACTTTGGGGTTTCCATCTTACTCTATCCTCTCCCTTTTTGTTTCTTACCCCGTTTTTTTGTTTAAGATACTATTTATGAGTTTCTTCCTCTGACCTATGAGATTATTAGCTATTCAAGGACACAACATGTATCTTAGTGTTTTATTCATTTCTATTCCTCAGACCTGGTAAATTAAAATGAACTCCTGGAAGGAAGCAAGTGATCTGAACACCAGAGTGTAGTAATAGCACTTCTTTACCTTATTTTTTATAATGTTCATATGCATATTTCCCTATTGTGTTTTAAAGATGTTTTCTTACAGTAAAGTGAGGGGCCACCCTGCAAATTAGTGACACTGTCAGTGGCCCAAAGCATCTTGCAGAAATCAAGAGTCTGTCAAAACCCTTGGGTTGTTTCACTCAACTCTAAACTGATGAGGAACAGAGTTTTAATTTTCAAAAGACTAACTCTTAGCCAATGTGTTTTTCACATTTTCAACTTTCCTGAATTTATTACTTCTAACAGTTTCAAGGGGGATCCTTCTGAGTTTTCCATATATAAGATTATGTTATTAAGGAACAGATAATTTTACTTTTTCTCTGTTAAGATTCCTTTATTTATTTCTTTACCTGACAGCAGTGGCTTTGTCTTGTCCTGAATCTTAGAAGAAAAATTTTCTATTTTTATGTTCGAGTATGATGTTAGCTCGGAGCTTGTGACTTATGTCCTTTATTGTGTTGAAGTACGTTCCCTCTATATCCAATCTGTTGAGAGTTTTTACCCTAAAACAGTGTTGAATTTTGTCAATTTTTTTCTGCTATTTAGATAATTTTTTTATTCTTTCTTTCTTTATTTAGTCAATGTGGTGTATTACGTTTTTTGCATGTATTGAATCATCCTTATATCCAGGGGATAAATCTTCGTTGACCATGGTGAATAATTCCTTATGTGTTTTTGAATTTGGTGTGCCGTTAGACTGTTGAGGATTTCTGCATCAATGATCATCAGGGATATTGACTAGTTATTTTATTTTCTTGGAGTGCTCATGTCTGGTTTTGTTATCAGAGTAATACTGGCCTTGTAAAATGAGTTTGGAAGTATTTCCTCCACTTCATTTTTTTTTTGGAAGAGTTTGAGAAAGATTGATATTAGTTATTTCAGTATTCTTATTTACTATTGATCTGTTCACATTTTCTATTTCTTCACAATTATCTTGGTAGGTTGTATGTGTCTAGAAATTAATCCATTTCTTCTGGCATATCGAAAGTATGTATTAGTTTCTTAAGATTTTTTGTTTTAAAAATGTTCTTACATTTTTCCTTTCTCATTTCCCTGGATGTATACTCCTAGTTTTATAACTACCTTTTGCACCTTGTTATTATAATTATTGTGAAGTCTGTTTCTGTCCAATTAATATTGCTGTGTTTAAAAATCATTCTTTTATCTCATATCTTTTCTCTAACATCTTTTCATTGCTTTTGAGTTCTGCATTTCATAATAATGTAACCAAGTTTTACATTTTCATCCTGTTTGGAACTCACTGTGTTTCTTTGGTCTGAGGATATATGTCTTTCATAAATTCTGGAAAATGCTCAGTTATTATCCTTTGGCTATTGCTGTACTCTTTTCTTCTAGAATTGTTGTTAGACAAACTATAGATTTTCCTAATTTATCCTCTTTAGTTCTATGTAATCTTCAGTTTGCCAACCTACTAAGTTTTAAAATTAAATGTTTTGGTTTGATGTTAAAATGTACGAAGAGGACTGTTATTAAACAGTTACACTTGAAAAATTAATACATTTAAAATACAGCATGGTACTGGTACCAAAACAGAGATATAGACCAATGGAACAGAACAGAGGCCTCCGAGGCAACACAACACATCTACAACCATCCGATCTTTGACAAACCTGACAAAAACAAGCAATGGGGAAAGGAGTCCCTGTTTAATAAATGATGTTGGGAAAACTGGCTAGCCATGTGCAGAAAGCAGAAACTGGACCCCT